>JAXLNO010000710.1:0-117500 GCA_038087875.1 Malacoraja senta
AAAATACATGATTATAATCAAGCCATCCACATTGTACAGATACAAGATAAAGGGAATAATGTTTAGTGCAAGTTAAAGTCCGATTAAAGATAGTCCGAGGGTCTCCAATGAGAGATAGATGGTAAGTCATGACCGCTCTCTAGTTGGTGAGAGGACGGTTTAGTTAACTGATATCATCTGGGAAGAAACTGTCCTTGAATTTGGAGGTATACATTTTCACACTTCTGTATCTCTTGAGGTAGTTTAAAGAAGTGTCACAACCCGAAATATCATCTGTCCACAGATGCTACCCGACCCGCTGAGTTCCAGCAGCACTTTGTTTTGCTCAAGATCCCAGCATCTGCAGTTTTCTTGTGCACACTATCTTTAGATTGTATACAAAAGTTGTTCATGTAGAGGGAGATTTTTGCTCACTTTTGCCATACAGTTGGGAGGCTTGTAACAGTTATGTCTTCTCTGGCATTGATTCATGATTCAGTTGAAATATTTGTGATGAGATTTCAAACTAAATGTCTTCCAGTTCAAGGTTGTAGATCCATATATTACTTCCTCTGATTGCATTATTTCCCTTAAATATTTAATACAAATGGCTAAGGAGGAAGATGTATACACTTTTTGAACTACAGCCTTAACAACATTAAAAAAATATATACATTTATACTGTATTGACTGCTGTGCATTCTATTTGTTATAGCATTATGAAGGATTGTTTCCAAATTCTATTACATTCTCTTTTTGCTGCTCAGTTAGCAATTGGATTTTGCCATATCTCTGGTTCATTATATTTTAATGAACAATTAATCTCCAATTGACAAATGAAGCACTCTTTATTAATTGTTCTATGTAAACTCATATGTATTTTTATTATCAATTTGCAATCTGACATGATGTACAACTTCACTCCAAGTGGAGCTGCTTAGGGAATTAATTTTCTTCTTGTCTCTCCCTTTTAAGATAGTTCTTTAAACCTACCTCTTTGGCTAGGTTTTTGGTCATCTGTCCTAGTACGGTTTCCTGTGACTGCTGCCTAAGTTTGTTTGATCCTGAGAGGTTTTATTATGGCCACAGAGATACATGTCCTAGCTCTTGTACATGTAAGGAATGATACTCAAAGTTCCTTCAAATGTCAGGCATTTCTAAAACTTTTTCTTGCAGGAGATTTTACTCATGGAGGAGATGCATGCAACCACAATAGAACAAATGAAACGATCTGTCTACTATCAGCTCATAACAATCGACAATTATCAGAAGGCCATTGGTGTAGAGGTAGTACAGCTGTTGGAATTGGTATGTCACTACAGATTTCAGTATTGTTTGATCAACTATAAATTATTGGTTTCTCTAACTTCAAGTAACCCCCAGCAGTTCCTCTCTCTCTATCCCTACCCAAGTCGCACCAGCTCATTTTCACCCAACAAACGGCTAACAATGACCTGTTTCCTTTATCATCTTTTCTTTTTTGGATATCTTTCATTCATTGTTCTTTATCTCTCTACATCATCGTCTATATCTCTTGTTTCCCTTTCCCCTGACTAAACTGAAGAAGGGTCTCGACTCGAAACGTCACCTGTTCCTTCTCCCCAGAGATGCTACCTGACCCGCTGAGTTACTCAAGCTTTTTGTATCTATCTATTGCTTAAGTAAAGTTCTTCACATTCCCGATATTGTGTTAGATTAAATACTGGAAAATTAAGTGAAAATGTCATGACAAGATTTTGAATATTATACTTGCACACTTAAATCCATAAGTGATAGGAACAGAATTAGGCCACTCTGACCATCAAGTCTACTCCGCAATTCAATCGTGACTGATCTATCTTTCCCCCACAACCTCATTATCCTGCCTTCTTCCCATAAACCCTGACACCCGTACTAATCAAGAATCTATCTATTTCTGCCTTAAAAAATATCCATTGACTTGGCCTCCACAGCCTTCTGTGGCAAAGAATTCCACAGATGCACCACCCTCTGACTGAAGAAATTCCTCCTCATCTCCTTTCTTTAGGTACGTTCTTTTATTCTGAGGCCATGGTCTCTGGTCCTAGACTCTCGCACTATTGGAAACATCCTCTCCACATCCACTCTATACAGGCCTTTCACTATTCAGTAAGTTTAAATGAGGCCCCCCCCCCCCTCATCCTTCTAAACTCTGGCAAGTACAGCATCAATGCCTTCAAACGCTCATCATATGTTAACCCAATCATTTCTGGGATCATTTAACTGGAACTTGACATCTGTATTTAAATTGATCCTATGTTATGTTGTTGACTTTGGAATTTCCTCCTCAAATCTCTGTGCCTATCAGTCTCAGTCTCCTCTTCACAGCTAAAACAACATTTTGAGTAGCGGTCCTAATATATTTTGCGTTTTGGTGTCTGTGTCAGTCAATTAATATTCTTGCACAGCACCTTTGAATGTTTTGTGTTAAATGTACTATATGATTGCTAGTTGACTTTCGTTAAAATTGACCTTGGGAGGGAAAAAAATATGTTTCCATGCAGGTCAGAGTGAATTTGCGGGATATTCATGTAATATTTGAAGATTCCTGCAAAAATTATGAGGCTCTCCATGGTCCGTTAATTCAGCTACACAAATCAAGTAAAGACCTGTACAAAATGCTTAAAGAAACCAAAGCTGGTAAGGCATCATTTAGATTCATAGTGTCGTAAGAGTCATACAGCATGGAAAAAGGCCCTTCAATCCAATTTGCCCATGCTGACCAAGATGCCCCATCTTAGCAAGTCCCTTTTGCCTGTGTTTGGCCCATATCTCTTGGCTCTGAACTAATGAACTGTGAAATAGTTAACTATTAGATATTAGTATTTCGTTAGTTGGAAATCTCATTGTGATAAGATGTCATTTTAATCAGGGGAGGAGCGTATGCCAGCTGAACACAAGTCGTGGTCTGATCAACCCCGGCTGGGTCGCCTGGGTGAGGGTGTCTGATGTTGAAAGACCCGAAACATCCAATGACCCCCAGGTTACATCACTGATGATGTGTTCAGGAGCATCAATAGATGTATTTTTTTATCAATTAATCTGCGTAATTTTTTCTCATTGCCTCTTTTTTTACCTTTCTGGTTTTTCTGCTTGATTGAGCGGAAAGGTATATAATGGAATTTTCTGATTCTAAAATATTAAAGAGTCATTCATTTTGCACATTGTTACAAATTATATTTCCAAATTAAAAAAAAAAATCTTTTCAGGGAAAAATATAATGTTGCCATTTCCAGTTTAATCAGTAGTAGATTTTTTTTAAAGAACTTTAAGCCAGTCTTTTGCCCCTTATGCATTCTTCGCTGATGCTTGTACATTATTTATGTTTTGGATTTATGTAACTTCAGTTATTATTTGGATTAATTACAGTTAGTTTGCCCTATAAATGCAATCCTTTGTTATTTGATATTTCTGAAATACAACGCTTTTAACGCCACTAACACATGGCTTGGTGTTATCGACTTTGACAGTTTGTAATACATAGGCTCCCAAACTTATGATCTCCTTGGTTTACTATCAACAAATTCTGTAAATTTTACCCATTTTTCAAGTTGGTAAAATAAAATAATAATAATAATGTTTCATAATCTGTTTCATATGTTTCGTTAATGACTAAGTATATTAGTGGCTAAGTATATGGACAGTATATATTCCATGAGTTTAAATATGGATACTGTGCAGGTGATTATTCAATGAAATCGAACATACAACAGTACAACACAAGTACTTTCAGTATAAAACAGTATCTGCAGTTCCTCCCTACACAACACGAACAGATCCTTCGGCCCACAATGTCTACGCCGAACATGTTGCCCAGATAAACTAACTTCATCTGCCTGTACACGATCCATGTCCCTCCGTTCCCTGCATATTCATGTGCCTATTTGAAAACCTCTAAAACGCTACTACCATCTGCCTCTACTACCATCACTGGCAGTGCGTTCTAGGCACCCAACACTCTCTGTAAAAAGTAAACGCCCAAGAGTGGGGAGTGTTTTATTGTCATATGTCCTGAAACGGAACAATGAAATCCTTACTTGCAGTAGCACAACAGATATGTAAACATAAAAAGTAATCAGAAATGGGGACTCAAATTATCTAGGGTAGGAAAGAACTGCAGATGCAAGTTTAAATCGAAGGTAGACACAAAATACTGGAGTAACTCAGCGGGTCAGGCAGCATCTCTGGAGAGAAGGAATGAGTGACATTTCGGGTCGAGACAATCAGTCTGAAGTCGACCCGAAATGTCACCCATTTCTTCTCTCCAGAGATGCTGCCTGACCCGCTGAGTTACTCCAGCATTTTGTGTCTACCTTCTAATTATCTAGGACTCTGATTATGGAAATTCTGCTTGAAATGAATTCTTCCAACTTTCTTGGAACCGACTGGCTTATAATTTCACATTGTGTGTATGGGTAATTACAGGAGTTTCAAGCTTGGCATCCATTCAAGGTACTTAACATAGCATTTTCCAGTGTCTGCGGTTGAAATGGCATGGAAAATTGTGACATTAATAGCTTGAGGGCTGAATTTAGCAAAGATTTTCCACTGTGTTTTTATTATTTTTCTGTCCTTTATTCCATATCTGTTCTACAGGTGTCTTATTTCAGCTAGAAAAGCTCATGAATAGATCACGGATTCCAAAACGTCAACTGGCGTCCAATGGTTCTAAAAGTAAAGTTAATGGTGTACCTCCAAAAGATCTTAAACGTCCCAAGGAAATTATAAGCGGATGCGTTGGTGAAGGATTCGTCAGCTGTGATCCTGAGCTTCACATATCCAGAAGGAATATTTCCCAGGTCAACGGTCCATGTGACCATAGCATCACATCAAAATATGAATTGAACAAAGTGCAAGAGGAAGGACTATTAGTGAAACCCTCCAATGAAATGGTGAGAGTTGACCAGCCTTTAGAAGTTAGAGCATCAAATGTATACCATGATCTCAAAATGTCAAAGGTAGATGATAAGTTAACTTCTGAAAGCATTCATCTCACACAACAACAGATATGGAAGGAAGATCCACTTACCTTTGCCACCAAATGCAAGCCATCAAACGGCAAGCAAATATACGTGGCTCGGTCAGAAATGGAGATTTGGGACACTTTTGAGTTCACTGCATCAGGCAGCAACACAGAATATGAAGAAAAAAGGACTTGTGATACCCAGATTGTGATCCCAACTCTGGATGTTATTTCCTCTCAAGAACCTAGGAGTAAAAATGATGCTCTCCAGCAGTCAAATCCATTTGATCAAATATCAAACTCAAGAAGGTATATTGTTTCTCCTGAGCAACGTGTCTGTCCTTACAACAGCTTAGAACCACTAGCTGACAGTCAGTTTGCAAATTTGCACGTTGAAAGTGATGCGGGTTCACCTTTAACTGAAAATATTCAAGAATTCCAATATTGTCGGTGGCAGGAGATCGAGATAAGGGTCAGTTATGTCATTGATCCTCATTATTTTTATATACAACACATCGGTCAGGAGCTACCAGAATTAATGAGGAAATTAAAGTAAGTACAATATTTTTTGTTCTACCCTGCATTCAAAAATGAATTTCTATTTGAACAGTGGAGGACATAATTTCTTCAGTCGCCAAATCTTGCACAAAGGGTAGTGCCTACTAGGGAACATTGACCTTTCTTTGTGTGGGAAGGAACTGCAGATGCTGGTTTACACCAAAGATAGACGCAAAGTGCTGGAGTAACTCAGTGGGACAGGCAGCATCTCTCGAGAGAAGGAATTGGCGACGTTTTGGGTTGAGACTGAGAAACGGGGAGAGGGAAATTAGAGATATGGAATGGTACAAAGAGCACGTAAGGTGTGAAAAAGGCAGATCAAAGCAGAAGCTGTTCAAGGAAATGTACAATGGTTCATTGTTGGCTATGGGGAAGGCGACAACGAGGTATAGAAAAGGTAAAATTAATCAGGAGGACTGGAACTCGCAGGAGAACTAGGGTGGGAGAGGGCGGAGAGAGAGGGAAAGCAAGGGTTACTTGAAGTTGGATAAACGAATATTCAAACCGCTGGGTTGTAAATATGAGGTGCTGCTCCAATTTGGACTCACTCTGACCTTACTTTGGTGATTACAGATAATAAATAGTTTGATTGTTCAAGAACGTAGCACAAGGAATATTTGCTTTGGAACTACTTTCAAGATTCAAGAGAGTTTATTGTCATGTGTCCCAGATAGAACAATGACATTCTTGCTTTGCTTCAACACAAACAGAATATAGTAGGCATAAATAAATACAGAACAGAACAGAACAGAACTGTAAGAACGCTTGCCTGATTGTTAAAGGGCCTGTCCCACTTTCATGACCTAATTCACGACCTCTGCCGAGTTTGCCCTTGACTCATACTCGCAGACTGGTCATCACGAGGTCGTAGGTAGGTCGTGATGCTAGTCGTAGGTACTCGTGGCATCAGGTAGGTCGGGGCATTTTATCAACATGATGAAAAATGTCCACGAGTAAAAAAGGTCGTGAAAGTGGGACAGGCCCTTAAGATGGCTTGGCAAAATCGTGTATTGGTGGATATTTTAAAAAATGCAATAGTAAATCAGCCTCATCAAATTTGGTAATGGAGGACTTCCGGTGGCGCCATGTTAGATTAACAGACGTGCACCTAGCTCCGCTCTCGAAAATTTTCACGATTTTTCGTGTAAAAACGGGTCCATAAGTCGGGACTGGATAAAAAACCTTATCTGGTCGCCGGGCTGATGACGTCATCAGTAAGCGCGATGTTTTAAACGGTGGCTTAAAGACTTTTAAATGAGTAAACTGTCTCCAGCCAAGAGCCCTCAGAGATCAGTGAAAAAGCTGCTGAAAAATCCGAAGAAGCCTGAAGGAGAAGTTACCTCTGAAGCTTTTGAAGTGGCTGCAGAAATGGATACAAGATCTAAGAGAGTCGGGTAAGGACAAAGAATTTGATGATTTGAAGAAATCAGTGAAAGATATGAAAGATGAAATTTTGGATGAAAATAAAACTCTGATGGGGAAAAATGATAGAAAATATCGAAAAGATGTTGAAGCATTCGAATCCTGGTAATCAGAAGGCTATTGATGCTGGTAATCAGAAGGTGATTGATTCACTTGACACTATAAATAAACAAATTGATGATGTGAAAGATGGACTATCGGGGAGAATGGATAAGATGGATAAAATTACTACGGACAGGTTCACGACTGTGCTTGAAACAGTAGCTGCAAGTATGCTCACAATTACGGAATTGGAGAAAAATATGGCTCGAGTGGTTGAAGACATGGTGAAAATGAGGCAAGAACATGATCAACGGAAGCAAGAATATGAGCAAACTTCAGTACAGATGGTGACTCAACTGGGGAAAGTCTCAGACAAATGCCTGGACCTGGAAGCTCGCTCTAGACGCCAGAATTTGAGAATTCTTGGAGTCTCAGAGGGAACCGAAGGAAAGGACGTTCGTGAGTTTGCCATGGGCTTACTTAAACATTTGCTTAATCTTTCCAAAGAACCGAAAATTGAAGTGGCTCATCGTGTTCCAAGATTTAAACAGAGATCTGAAGCTGGAAAAACCCACCCACGACATATTATTGTGAAATTTCGGGACATTTCAGAACTGGAAGATGTCATGAGCAAAATCAAATACGGAGTGCAACTACGGATGGACAATGACATTATCAAAATATTCAGGGACTAACCGTATGAAATTGTGCAAAAGAGAAATCAATTCGGGAAGGCTAAAGAGCTTTTAAGAGGGAAACAAGGTGTCAGATACGGTGTTTCTCATCCAGCCAAAATGCGTATTTCTTTTAATGGTTCTGAAAAGTCATTTGTAAAACCTGAGGAAGCGTACAAATATGCCCAGAGCATCGTTGAAAAATAGAAATTAATAGTATGAATTCATTCTAAAAAACTCGAATTCCACGGTTCATGGAGGTTTGGCAGATTAGAACCATTCCAAGCAGTGTTTTGTTTAAGATGGCTAGACTGTTATCTATGGAATTTTGAATCAAGGACACTCTTTGTTCAAAACGAGTAAACAGCTGAACTATGGAATATACCAGAAGCATTATTTCTTTAATAGACTACAATATTAAATCCAATTGTAAGATTTGATCCTATTAACAACCTAATAATTTAACAAGTTATCTATGTTAGATTAGAATAGCTACGGACACTAACAAAACTAATATGAATTTTTACTAAATTCAAACCTTATCTATTGGGAGGAGGGGATGAGAAACGAGCACCTGGCTTAGGTCCAGGGGCGCGTCTCGTTAACCCCTTCAACCAACAGTTGACTATTACTGAAGCTAAAATCATTTGTTTAATAATTAGTAGCTAAAATTGTGATATATATATGATATGTTATAATGAAATATATAGGGTAAAATTGTATTATATATCTGAATGTGAGGCCCCGTTCTAATATGTTATGATTAATCAAGAGAGCGGAGTTATTTGTTTAACACCAACAATGGAAGTCGAAACAAGGTTTTCTCCCACCTACAGGTGGGCCACTTGTTACAGTGTCAACTATTTTAGACACTGTATTTTCACTTAAAAAAAATAAAAATTATTATCACATAAATTCACATGTTTGTGTTTTGTGTTTAGAGATAAGCGTAAAAGGGATATGCCAACAAAACGTAGAAATTCAAAGGTTCCCCCAATACCCAAAGACCTAGGATATGGACGCACCACAAGATTTAAAGGTACTATAATTATTCAAAATGCAAGATGCTAAACAAAAGAACCTAGGAGGAGTCTCATTCTGTAGTTGGAATATAAGAGGTATTAACGAACCTATTAAAAGGGCTAAGATACTAGCTCAGCTGAAACTACAATTCTGACATTATCTTCTTACAAGAAACTCATCTAAAATCTCATGATCAACCTAGGTTGAGGGCGAAATGGATAGGTCAAACATACCATTCTTCATTTACTTCGAAATCTAGAGGTACGTCAATCATTATAAGAAAAGGTATACCATTCAAAGCAAAGAATACTATAACAGACATTGAAGGGAGATACTTAATAGTTAATGGAGAAATTCATGATACTCCAATTACCTTGGTAAATATATACGCGCCTAACTTTGACAACCCTCATTTTTTCAATAAAATTCTGAACATAATCGCAGAGTTTAATTATCAAAATGTTATAATAGGAGGAGACTTTAACTGTGTTTTAGATCCGTATTTAGATAAATCAAGCCAAAAACAGAGAGGGAATACGAAATCTAAAACCAGTGAACTTTTAAATACTTATATAAACAATACTAATATAGCAGATGGTACACAAAAATGCTGGAGAAACTCAGCGGGTGCAGCAGCATCTATGGAGCGAAGGAAATAGGTAACGTTTCGGGCCGAAACGTTACCTATTTCCTTCGCTCCATAGATGCTGCTGCACCCGCTGAGTTTCTCCAGCATTTTTGTGTACCTTCGATTTTCCAGCATCTGCAGTTCCTTCTTTAACACTAATATAGCAGATGTTTGGAGAATTGTTAATCCAACTGGCAGGGAATACTCGTTTTATTCAATGGTATACAAAACATACTCACGTATAGATTATTTCCTGGTGGACACAAAATTAATCCCTCATACTTTTAACCCAACATACCATACAAATTTGATTTCAGACCATTCACCACTAACTATCTTTTTAAAACTGGAAGGAATGTCTAAGAATAAACCGTTTTGGAGATTTAATTCTCACATCCTAAAAGATCCACAAGCGAGTATATATTTAAAAGAACAAATGGACGCCTTTTTTGAAATAAATGACACTCCAGATATATCGCCTACTGTATTATGGGAATCTTTTAAAGCATACATTAGAGGTATTATAATTTCATATCAAGCTTTTCAAAATAAAAAGAATAAGAATGAACAAAGACAGTTAGAGGAACTTATTAGACAAATGGATATAGATAATGCTAAAGATCCATCAATAAATAAACATAATAAAATAATAATTTTGAAATTTAAATTAAATAAACTATTATCAGCCAAACTTATAAGACTTTTTCAAATTACAAAACAAGAGCACTTTGAATTTGGGGATAAACCGCATAAACGTTTGGCTCGCCAGCTAAAAAAACGAGAAAAAGAACATACGATCCCAAAGATTAAATCAGATAGAGGGGAATTATTAACCATACCAAAGGATGTTAATAAAAGATTTGCGCAATTTTATGAGAATTTGTGTACATCTAAAACGACAACTGACTCCTATAAAATTACAGAGTTTTTGGATAATTATAATCTTCCAAAGTTGGAGTTGAAGGAACAAGAGGAATTGGGAGCACAAATCTCAATTAAGGAATTAGAGGATACAATAAACTCATTAAAGAATGGAAAAACACCAGGTCCGGAAGGATTTACTAATGAATTTTATAAAAGCTTCTACGACAAAATTATACCACGATTACAAAAAATGTACCAATATGCTTTTAAAAAACAAATATTACCTGATACACTAGCTGAATCAACGATCACACTAATACTTAAAAAAGACAAAGATATAGAAGAACCGCGTTCATATAGAGCTATAGCATTGTTAAACACAGATCAAAAAATATTAGTGAAAACACTAGCTAGAAGATTAAGTAAGTATATTAGCAAACTAATAAACCCAGACCAGACTGGGTTTATCCCTAAAAGATACTCATCTAATAATATGAGACATCTACTCAATATAATGCATTCACATAAATCTGAAGAACAAGAATTATCAATCATTTCGTTGGACGCTGAAAAAGCATTTGACCAAGTAGAATGGAATTATTTGGATAAAGTATTACAAAAATTCCAACTGGGAGAGAATTTTATTTTATGGATTAAACTATTATATAATAAACCTACAGCTAGAATATTAACTAATAACATATTATCCTCGAAATTTCAACTATCAAGGGGAAATAGACAAGGATGCTCATTATCACCACAGTTGTTTGCTCTCCTAATTGAACCGTTAGCAGAAAAAATTAGAACACACCCAGATATCCATGGGTATAATACTAAATATTCAAATAATAAAATATCTTTATACTCGGATGATATATTACTGTACATTACAAAACAAATAAAACAAAATTTAAAATTAAGAAATTTATCGCTTTTATCTCCAATAATTAATAACCCTTCATTTAATCCCTCTATTACAGACAAATCTTTCATACAATGGGATAGACTAGGAATTAAAACGTTCGGTGACTTGTACGAAACTGGAAAATTACTATCATTCCAACAATTACAAATAAAATATAAACTCGGAAATAATCAATATTTTAAATATTTTCAAATATGTGACTATTTGAAAAAATATACAAAAGATCATCATAATACCTCAACAGATGTATTGGATGAAGCAATGCAGATAAAAGCTGAATCAGCAAACTTAATATCATATTTGTATAATATTATTTTAAATGTAGAAATACCATCTACGGAAGGTATTAGAAGAGACTGGGAACAAGAATTAGCTATTAAAATTTCAAAGGAAAGGTGGAATGAATATTTATTAAACGTGCATAAATGTTCGATTAATGTAAGACACACTTTAATACAATTTAAAATTTTACATAGATTATATTATTCTAAAACTAAAATCAATAAAATTTTCCCAAATGTATCATCAATTTGTGATAAATGTCAATCTCAAGAAGCTACTATAGCGCACTCATTTGTTTTCTGTACAAAAATTCAAAAATTTTGGATTTAAATTTTTGAAATCTTTACAAAATTATTTAAAATTAAACTGATACCCAAAGCAGAATGGGTTATCTTCGGAACAACGGAAGATAGTCCAGAAATAAATGTGTTCCAAAAGAAATTAATAGACTATGGGTTAATAACTGGAAAAAAGTTAATCCTAAAATTCTGGAAAAACGCTCCAATACCAACTATAAACATGTGGATTTCAAATATGTTCGAAACATTACACCTAGAAGTAGCAATGTTACAAAATTTTGAGATTTAAAAAATAAAGTCTGCAATTTATCCCATCAGATAAAGCATAAAAAGAAGTTTAATTTGACACCTAATTCACTTTCATATCTTCAGTATTAAAAAAGTTATGGCCATTTTCATACTCGGAAATTAGCATCTTGTTCCCTATTGCTTTTCCATTGACTTAACTCAAAAGCTGTGATCGAGGACAGTCAAAAGCCCATAACTTTCTTAAAGAAAGAAATTTTCAGTTATTATAGATTGAAGCATTCTGAAACAAATATGAAACAATCTTACTTAGAAGACATGAAATTAAAGCATATAATTAGTTAGTTACCTAATTGTAGCTAATTACAAAATTCAATTACTAGATCTAAACATCTATCAATTTCTTAAGAATAGATTAACATTTTTAAATAGCCTAAGTGTCCAAATAACATTCACACAAGAATTCACAATATAACGTAATTTTAAAATCTCATTGTCATCGATTTACAGGCCAAATGGAAGGAATTGAATGTTTAATACCTGTAAATTAATAGGCATTTATATCATCTTGCAAATGAGGTTTTCTGGAACGCGATCTTTTGGAACGTTCATTTGCGGTGAATTTAACCCCATATCGGCATGAAAAATACTGCTGTTAGTTCGGGGAATAAAATCACCGTTTCGCATGAAAAGATGTGAATTAAAGGCTTCTTAAGAAGCACTTTTATACATTAAAATAAACCACTTTTGTTTACCTGTCCCGTACGTGAAATCCGTCCCCGTTGTCGGCGTTGACGGCTTTAGGAGCTGCTTTTAAAATTACTCCAGCGCTGACATTGTCGATTTAATAAAAGTAAAAAATACACAAAACGCCCCTAGGAACGATTTTTCAGCAAATGCTTGTACTCCAACGAAATATAATACAAGACAAGGTAGGAGAAACCCGCGTTTTAACCCCGCCCCCCCCCTTAAAGGCGTCAAAATCGCGCACACGGCCAGTGGCAGAATTACAGCGCCGGTGAAGGTAAGTATTGTTACATACCTACTAGAAGAGATAAGACTCCTCCTGGCAGGTAAACCAGATCACTTCCACCTGACGTGGTCTGCATTTATAGAATTATTACAAGTATAGGGTGCAATACTACTAAATAAAAAAAAAAAACGAGGTCAGGTAAGGGGGGATGAAACCGGAGAGTTGGTATGTCCCATTTGCGTGATGCTTACATAAAAGTATATATATTTTTATATTTTTTTCTCTTTTCCCTCTTTCTCTTTTTTCTTCTTTTTTAGGGTATATTTCTTAACTCTTTCCTTTTGTGTTTAATTTCTTTCTTATAGGGTCTTTGTCTTTTGTTTTTGTTTTTTTTGTTGTCACGTTTTTTACACCTTCACTTTTTTCCTTCACTTTCTTCTTTCTCTCAATCTTATCCTTCCCCTTTATTAGTGTAGAAAATAAACAGTACATTAATTGTAATAAGATATATGTGATGAGTACTAGTGTAATTGGTTGTAATGTAATGTACTTCTAATAAATAAAAAAAATTTAAAAATTGGTAATGGCAGGAATACTAGTACCCTCCATTAGCGCAGCATTTTTACTTTGCAGTTATTGTCTTCTCCAAGACTATCCCACTCACAGTGCATCACAAATGTGACTCAGTACTCTGAGTGCAGTGTCTGCATTTTGAAAACGAAAATCTTAAAATAAAAATTCCCATTCAACTTTGTTTTATCAGTTTTATATAAAAAAACATTTTCCAAGTAGAGTATGTGAATCGAGGACCAGAGGACATAGGTTTAAGATGAGGGGGAAAGATTTAATAGGAATCTGAGGAGTGACTTTTTCACACAAAGGGTGGTGGCTGTGTGGAATAAGCTGCCAGAGGAGGTTGAGGCTGGGACTATCCCAATGTTTAAGAAACAGTTGGACAAGGTACATGGATAGGACAGATTTGGAGGGATATGGACCAAACGCAGGCAGGTGGGACCAGTGTAGCTGGGACATGTTGGCCGGTGTGGGCAAGTTGGGTCGAAGGGCCTGTTTCTACACTATGACTCAAGAGGCTCAACGCCATTTATGGTTATCTTTAGTTTTTAATTATAATACTGCGTGTTTATGCAATAAGTAATCTATAAATGTAGAAAAAGGACACCCCAATTTGCTGGAGTAACTCAGCAGATCAGGCAGCTTCTCCGAAGAACATGGATAGGTGATGTTTCGGGTCGGGACACTTCTTCAGAAGCCAGCATCTGCAGTTTCTTGAGTCTAAATTGGAAATGTAATTTGTAATAAGGAAAAGGCTTTAATACCTTAGCTATCTTTAGTCTTCTGTTTCTCTCTGTCCACTACTGTTGTTATATTTGTCATGAGTGAAGAGATAGGTGGCCGAATGGCTGTGTTTGAAATGAGCCACCAAAGGCCACAGGTAATATTCGGTTGGAATATAATCCCCTGTGCAGCTTTTCCCAACCCTCCCCTGTCGGTTGCGCTGTGCAATGTCCTCCCTATCTGCTAACTTTCTCACAAGCTATTCCCTTTCTATTGTTATTTCCCTCCTACTACAACCCTTCTCTTGTGAATTTCCATTTAAATTCCAAAATCCTGTTCTTTCTCTTGCTACACTACCACGATAAAATGGACTGTAAAATGGCACCAAAAACCTGCTGACTCTTCCATATCGACTGAATGGGCTGTATCTGTACATTCTGTACTCAATCGAGGATTCTAATTAGGATAGACACAGAAAGCTGGAGTAACTCGGCGGGTCGGGCAGCATTTCTGGAGAAAAGGAACGAACAGGTGACATTTTGAGTCGAGACCCTTCCTTCAACTGCCTTTTTGTGTGGCAATAATCTTACTGATTGTATGCGAAAAAAAAGTGTTTCTTTCTACCTTGGTACACGTGATAATAAAGAACCATGAAACCATTGGTCACTCATTTTACACACTTTGTGGATATCGCCACACTTCCATCTGCTTCCTCAGAGAATTATGATGAGGGACCCTTTAACCTTTCTCTGTCCAGTGCTCACAAACAGATTATATGATAATATGAATTGTTCTTTTCATTTACAGAGATGCCAGGTCTTTAATGGGATGAGAGTAGAGCATATGGGCCTAATACAGGCAAATGAGATTAGCGTAAATAGGCATCAGGCTTAGCATGGATGAGATGGGCAATAACAACCAGTTTCAGTGCTGTATTTTCTATATTTCTAAGACAAATTAGGTATGTTTTCAGTATAGATAGAAGCTTTCAAATAGAACACAATTCCTACAATAAATGTGTTTCTTAAGAGGGCGGTGAATTTGTGGAATTCATTGCTACAGATGGCTGTGGAGGCCAAGTCAATGGAGATTTATGCCAGAGATAGATAGATTCTTGATTAGAACGGGTGTCAGGGGTTATGGGGAGAAGGCGGGAGAATGGGGTTAGGAGAGAGAGATAGATCAGCCATGATTAAATGGCAGAGTAGACTTGATGGGCCGAATGGCCTAATTCTGCACCTATCACATGAATTTATGAAAATCAAATGGGATGTGTATATTGTTTTTCCAGAGTGAATTACCCACTCTAAAACAGAAATTAGCACTGGATTTTTCATTATCTTGGGGTTGACGAATGCCCGAGTAGAATTCAATAATCCCAATTGCAACACAATCCCAGGTGTCAGATGAGTTAGAATTAACATTGATTACCTTGATTTTACAGTGTTGAGTGTTCACAGAACTCTGCCACAATGTGCTGCATCCCTGTGATACGTTCCTATGTCTGTGCCTGGCTCCCCGAAAACAAACAGTGGTACAGAGCTTATGTGATCAACGTTGTGGCACCTGAAGAAACTGTCACAACTGGTATGGGCACAGTTTATTCAAGGCTGGCTAGAAAGTGTATGATAAATACAGACTGTAAATGGAATTACACAAGGGAAAAGTGTGCAAATGCTGTGATATCACATAGATTTTTAAATCACGTAATTCAAATCATACTTAGATGGCCCCAGAGCCAATTCTTCATGCAAGCGATTTAGACAATGACTGCTAATGGACTATGTGGTTATAGTGGGGGAAATAAAAGCAGGAGTAAGCTATTTGGCCCTTCTTGTCTGCTTTGTCAGTCACCAAGATCACAGATGATCGAATATCTTAGTGCCACTTTTCTGCACTAACCCACATCGCTTGACAGGTTTAGGTTTATTATTGTCACATGTACCGAAGTTAAAAGCTTTGTTTAGCAAGCTATCCAAACGGATCAGATATACCAATTCGTTCAAAACTTAAGTACAATAGATAGAGTAAAAGGGAAGATACAGAGTTCAGAATATAGTTTTCAGCATTGTAGCGCATCAGTTCCCTAGACAAAGTCCAACATCCTTAATGGGGTAGAGGTGAATTGATCAATACCCTAGTTTATAAAATGGCTGTTCAGAAGCCCGATTACGGAGGAGAAGAAGCTGTTCCTCAGTCTGGCACAACGCGCTTCAAGCTTCTGTACCTTCTGCCAGATGGGAGCAGTGAGAAGGAGGAATGAACGGGGTGAGACAAGTCTTTGATTATGCTTTTCCCAGGCAGCGTGAAGTGTAGATGGAGTCAATGCTGGGAAGTGTGGTCTGTGTGATGGATCAGGCTACATCTACAACTCTGCAATTTCTTGTCGTCTGGGCAGACCTGTTCCCAAACTATTGTATATATAAAAACGTATTAATTGCTGTCATAAACCTATTCATTGTCTCAATCTTTCAGCCCCAGCTTTGTAGAAAATATCAAATAGGCTATTATTTTCTTTACCCTTTCAATGTTTATATTATTTGTTATGTTTGCAGCAATCCATAAATTTTTTGTGAAACTCATATGGAAGTTTTCAATATTGAATAATTTGGGGGGAGAATTATTATAGTTTGAAACATTAGAACACGGTGGAGCAGCAGCAGAGTTGCTGTCTCACAGCGCCAGAGACCCGGGTTCGATCCTGACTATGGTTGCTGACTGTACGGAGTTTGTACGTTCTCCCTGTGACCACGTGGGTTTTCTCTGGGTGCTCGGGTTTCCTCCCATGTTCCAAAGATGTACAGGTTTGTAGGTTAATTGGCTTTGGTAAAATTGTAAAATTATCACTGGTGTGTAGATTAGTGCTAGTGTATGGGGATCGCTGGTCGGCACGGACTTGGTGGGCTGAAGGGCCTGTTTCTGCACTCTATCTCTAAACTAAACTAATTCATTTGTTGGAGCACAAACTTGCGTGGAAGATTAAAATTGTTAATTTTAATTTTAATTTTTTGCAGATAGCCATCAGCACGTTTTAGTGGAAATATTATGCATAGATTATGGATTCTCTGCTTCACTTTCAGTCAGTCATTTAAAAAATTTACCGGCAACGTTTTATGCCCTTCCTCAGCAAGCTTTGCGTGTTTCTTTAGAAAATGTAAGTATGAAAATATTTGGTGGAAATTAATTTGGTTGAATTTGAGCGTGTTAACAGTGTCATTAAGTTTCATTGGTCTAATGGATTACATTTCAATAATCTCATGATCCAGAAGCCAACATCAGTGATTTATAAAAATGAAGTCAAATTCCATCACAATTTGAGGAAATTAACTTTAGTTAATTAAGTAATCTGGAATAATGCTTGTATAAGTAAACTACAGGATTGTCATTAAAAACTCATGCGATATTGTTTTCACTTTTCATGTTATCAAAATAAACAACCCACATTTTTTTGAGAATTATTTTAATAATTCCTAGCTTTTATATTTGTGGGCATAGCAAAGAAATAAAATAATACTGCATGAACTCTCTATAATTCTAATATTTATAAATTAACTCATAGAGTATACAGCGTGGAAACAGGTCCTTTGGCCCAACTTGCCCACACTGGCCAACATGTCCCAGTTACACTAGTCCCACCTGCCCGCATTTGGCCCATGTCTCTCCAAACCTGTCCTATCCATGTATCTGTCTAACTGTTTCTTAAACGTTGGGATAGTCCCTGCCTCAACTACCTCATCTGGCAGCTTGTTTCGTACACCCAGCACCTTTTGTGTGGAAAAAGTCTGCATTGAACAGACGGTTTCCCCCCACATTCCAAAGACAAGCAGGTTAATTGGTCTCTGTAAATTGTCCCTAGTGTATAAGTAAAGTAAATAGTAAATTTTATTTATATAGCACGTTTAAATCAACTCACGTTGAAACCAAAGTGCTTTACATAGAAGAAATAATTAGGTTTCCGTACATCCATAGAATTTTTTTTTTAAAGTATACTGTATAGTATAGAATTCGTATACTGTATAGTATAGTATATACTGTATAGTATAGTATAGAAAATTTAAAAAACTATACTGTATAGTATAGAATTTGAGTACGGGGTAAGCACTGGTTGGCGCGGATTCGTGGGCCAAAGGGCCTGTTTCCACATTGTATCACTGAACTCGAAACACTAAAGATCAGATGATCTGAATCAGATAATTCTGATTATCTGGTAATTATCTGAATATAATCACAATAATTGGATATATTTTCACAAATATCAATATATTATTATATTAAGAAAATCAGATTGAATTTGATCAGTAAAATTCAGTCTGATTTGCTCTCATTGCATTCCAGAAATATAGTTTTTAAAGAGCATGTGATATATTGCTGTGGTTACAGGCTGGTTGGGAATGCTGCATAACAAAGATAAAGATACCTGTTACTTTTTTGCATATCTTTCATTCATTGGCTTTTATCTCTCTACATCATCATCTATATCTCTCGTTTCCTCTTATCCCGAACCAGTTTGAAGAAGGGTCCCGACCTAAAACTTCACCCATTCCTTCTCTCCAGAGATGCTGCCTGTCACGCTGAGTTACTCCAGCATTTTATGTCTATCTTCTATAAGATATTTTCCGATGATTGTCTGCAGGTTTCTCCATTACATGGTGCCGTCTGGTGCAGATCAGACATCAAATGGTTCAAGAAGTTAGTGAAAAACAAAACGTTCTTCGCAAGACTTTACCAAAAGCTGAACGTTGTGACAGTGGTGCTCTTCAGTGAAAGGGGGAAAATAGGCATCATGAGGTAGGCTCATCCATCCCTGTCCCTTTGTTCAACTGCAATGTTCTTATTTAAAACAAAATCACAAGATAGTTAGTTTAAAATGTGTATTCAATATAGGGGATAACAATATTCTTTTGATTGATGCATCACTTTTAATAAAATAGACACTAATAGTTTGTTTTTGAATTGATTGAAAGATTTGAATTGACAGAAGGCTGAGGAGGCCAAGTCAATGGATACATTTAAGGCAGAGATCGATAGATTCTTGATCAGTATGGGTGTTCGGGGTTATGGGGAGAAGGCAGGATAATGGGGTTGAGAGGGAAAGGTAGATCAGCCATGATTGAATGGCGGGGTAGACTTGATGGGCAGAATGGCCTAATTTTGCTCCTATCGCTTATGCGGTGGAACAGTATCGAAACTGGCCCTTCGACCCACCGAGTCCATGCTAACCATCGATCCCTCGTTCACACTAATTCTATATTATCTCACTTTCGCATCCACTTCCTACACATTAAGAGCAATTAACAGAGACCAATTAACTTACACACCCGCACGTCTTTGGGATGTAGGAAGAAACAGGAGCATCCTGTGGAAACCCATGTGGTCACAGGGAGAATTAGCAAGCTTCACATAGACCACATCTGAGATCAGGATTTTACACGGGTCTTCGGCGCTGTGAGGCGGCAACGCTACCAGCGGTGCCACTGTGCCGCCCGTACTATAATATAAACATTTGTATTGAATTTCATTTTGATAGTCATTTTTTGTCTCTATACATTATTTGGGTAAATATTTGGGTGAAGAGAGCAGCTCTGCCTTAAAAAATATATGTATCCATGAATTATATACAGCATTGAAAAGTAAGCACAAGAAGAGACTCTTTGGCCCACAATGTCTGTGCTGAACACAAGGTCAAGACCAATCTTTATCTGCCTGCACATACAGTGCCCTCCATATTGTTTTGGACAAAGACCCTTCATTTATTTATTTGCCTCTGTACTCCACAATTTGAGATTTGTAATAGAAAAAAATCACATGTGGTTAAAGTGCACTTTGTCAGATTTTATTAAAGGCCATTTTTATACATTTTGGTTTCACCATGAAGAAATTACAGCTGTTTTTATACATAGTCCCCCCATTTCAGGGCACTGTAATGTTTGAGACAAATGGCTTCACAGGTGTTTGTAATTGCTCAGGTGTGTTTAAATGCCTCCTTAATGCAGGTATAAGAGAGCTCTCAGCACCTAGTCTTTCCTCCAGTCTTTCCATCATCTTTGGAAACTTTTATTGCTATTTATCAACATGAGGACCAAGAAAGTTGTGCCAATGAAAGTCAAAGAAGCCATTATGAGACTGAAAAACAAGAATAAAACTGTTAGAGACATCAGCCAAACCTGAGGCTTATCAAAATCAACTGTTTGGAACATCATTAAGAAGAAAGGGAGCACTGGTGAGCTTACTAATCGCAAAGGGACTGGCAGGACAAGGAAGACCTCCACAGCTGATGACAGAAGAATTCTCTCTACAATGAAGACAAATCCCCAAACACCTGTCCGATAGATCAGAAATACTGTTCAGGAGTCAGGTGTGGATTTGTCAATGACCACTCAGAAGACTTCATGAACAGAAATACAGAGGCTACACTGCAAGATGCAAACCACTGGTTAGCCGCAAAAATAGGATGGCCAGGTTACAGTTTGCCAAGAAGTACTTAAAAGAGCAACCACAGTTCTGGAAAATGGTCTTGTGGACAGATGAGACAAAGATTAACTTATATCAGTGTGATGGCAAGAGCAAAGTATGGAGGAGAGAGGAACTGCCCAAGATCCAAAACATACCACCTCATCTGTGAAACACGGTGGTGGGGGGTGTTATGGCCTGGGCATGTATGACTGCTGAAGGTACTGGCTCATTTATCTTCATTGATGATACAACTGCTGATGGTAGTAGCATATTGAATTCTGAAGTGTATAGACACATCCTATCTGCTCAAGTTCAAACAAATGCCTCAAAACACATTGTCCGGCAGTATATTCTACAGCAAGACAATGATCCCAAACATACTGCTAAAGCAACAAAGGAGTTTTTCAAACCTAAAAAATGGTCAATTCCTGAGTGGCCAAGTCAATCACCCGATCTGAACCCAATTGAGCATGCCTTTTATATGCTGAAGAGAAAACTGAAGGGGACCAGCCCCCAAAACAAGCATAAGCTAAAAATGGCTGCAATACAGGCCTGGCAGAGCATCACCAGAGAAGACACTGGTGATGTTCATGAATCATAGACTTCAAGCAGTCATTGCATGCAAAGGATATGCAACAAAATACTAAATATGACTACTTTCATTTAGATGACATATCAGTGTCCCAAACATTATGGTGTCCTGAAATGGGGAGACTATGTATAGGCATTGCTGCAATTTCTACATGGTGAAACCAAAATGTTCATGAATCATAGACTTCAAGCAGTCATTGCATGCAAAGGATATGCAACAAAATACTAAATATGACTACTTTCATTTAGATGACATATCAGTGTCCCAAACATTATGGTGTCCTGAAATGGGGAGACTATGTATAGGCATTGCTACAATTTCTACATGGTGAAACCAAAATGTATACAAATACCCTTTATTAAAATCTGACAATGTGCACTTTAACCATTCTTCTTGCGTATGGCGTGCACAGCCTAAAGTTGTGGGACAACTTGTTGTATTTGATCTTATTTGATTGTGCACGGCAGGTTGATTGCATTCGTTGAAACAGGGCGGACCACGTGAAGGTTGCAGTCTCCCACACCACTTTAACCATAAAATAACTGCAACATGTAGTCATGGTCATCTTAGTATTGCAGATGCTGGGGTCTCTACTCCCATGTATTGTGACTGTCCCAGACTTGGTAAGTTAGTGTCCCTGGTAATACTAAATTAGCCAGGGACTTGAATTTTCGGTATATCCCTGACTCACCATAAGTAGTATACTGTACAAGGGAACTGGAATAAGTATTGTACCTTGATAGACACAAAGTGTTTTGGTAACTCAGTGAGTCAGGCACATCTCTGGAGAAAAAGGATGGGTGACGTTTCAGGTCGTGTCCCTTCTTCGGGCTGTAGAAGACTGTAGTAGACTTCTGAGAGTCTGAAGAAGGGTCCCGACCGAAAATGTCACCCACCCTTTATCTCCAGAGATGCTGTCTGACCTGCTGAGTTACTCCACTTTGTGTCTATCTTCGGTATAAACAAGCATCAGAAGTTCCTTTCTACACAAATAACATACCTCAACTGCTGGTGTGAATCAGTAGTGAATTTATTGGTTCATTTTTGCTGTTGGTAATGTGAAAGAATTGCCAGCATCCGTGGGATTGGCCTCTCCACTTTATGCAGCGCTACATAATTTAGTTATTCCCTTTATCCTGTATCGGTACACTGTGAACAGCTTGATTGTAATCATGTATAGTCTTTCCGCAAACTGGACAGCACGCAACAAAAAAGCTTTTCACTGTACCTCGGTACTAAACTAAACTAAACTGATTAGCCCAGCTGCTTCCAGTGTATGTTCATTTCCTGTAATTTAGTTACTCTTTGTTTTGTAACAAGTTTCTTTTCTCTTTAGGAGAGGGTCCAGACTTTCCCAAAAGATGGCAGCAGCTGGTTTTGCAAGATTATCAGAAACTGATTGCAGTAAGTGTTATGCCCTTTAGATTTTAGAAAAAGGAATAGGTGACATTTCGGGTCGGAACAGTTCTTCAGGCTGCCTCAGTCCGAAGAAGGGTTCCGACCCGAAACATCACCTATTCCTTTTCTTCAGAGATGCTGCCTGACCCACTGAGTTACTCCAGCATTTTGTGTCTATCTTCAGTTTGAGAGTTAATGGGTTGAAGCGTGCATTAACTGGCCCACCACCTGCCTGCAGGTTCCGATGCCACATGCATAGGGCTGATCTCTGGAGTCTACAACAAAAATCGCTGGTTGTGCAATACTGCTGTATAACACATTGTGAATAACAATGTCATGAAAAAATTGTGAGAGATTTATTTTTTAAACCTTAGCTTCTTCACCAAAAGGTAGACCAAGTATACCGTGGCACTGGAAGCAACGCATAATAAAATTGCTATCTGAAGCAACTCATTTGAAGAAATGACCAGGTATGTTCCAGTGTGCATAGATTATGTAGGTAAAAGGACGCAAGAAGTAGTACATGCGTTAATGTGTCTGGGATTTCAAATGCTAACTTTCTGGTATTTGAATAACACCAGTGTCTCATGATGTGTTTATGCTTTTAAATATACATCTCAAACTTATTAAGAAACAATCTTTGTGGAAACAAACCGTCAGAAATTAAATCCCATAAGATAATTCTTAGCAAGGTGACTGCACAATTATTCTGATTATAAGGGCGACACAGTGGCGCAGCGGTAGAGTTGCTGCCTTACAGCGCCAGAGACCCGGGATCGATGCTGACTATGGGTGCTATCTCTACGGAGTTTGCGCATTCTCCTCTGACTGCATGGGTTTTCTCCGGGTGCCCCGGTTTCGTCCCACATTCCAGATACGTGCGGGTTTGTAGGTTAATTGGCTTCTGTAAATTGCCCCTCGAGTGTACGATATAACAAATGTACGGGGATGGGGGAGGGGGGGATTGTTGATCGGCGTGGACTTGGTGATCGGCGTGGACTTGGTGGGCCGAAGGGCCTGTTTCCACACTGTATCTCTAAAACCAAAACTAAAAACTATATGTGATGAAGTAATGCAAATTACGACAGTTAAGATGTCATTTGGCATTTTCATTTATGTAGAAGTTTGAATTACCTTTCTGCTGATAGCTATTTTCTCTCCTTTCTACAGCCTGGGCATTTTTGAGCTTTAGTTTGCCCAGATCAAAACAGAACAGAAAAAGAGGCAGACCCGAACATAAATTTGGATTCAATTTGGTAGCACACTGTTCAATGGATTCATAAATGTTCAGTTTACATGTTACTGGAACTTACTTGTTAAACAGCACGCCACATTGTATTATATGGAAACTTATTGAAAACATTTTCAGCAAAGGATATTGGAATCTTGTTATGTTTTAGATTAACAGATGTCCTAAATGATTTTGTTGTAAGCTGTTGTGTTCTTGTCTAGCACTACTAACTGTACCACTTTTAAGGGCAGTTTTATTTTACTGTTTCTCCCAGTTCAGCTGAATATTGAAACCAAAAATCTGGAAATAATTAGCAGGTCAGGCCATTTCTGTAAAAGAAAAACAGTGTTAATAGTTAAGGCCAAAGCCTCTTTGTCGAACTCCAGAATTCTGATGAAAGATCTCCAAGCAGCAACACTAACTCTGTTTCACTTCCCACAGATGAGGTCTGAATTGCTAAGTATTTTCAGCATTTTGTTATTGTAGATTTCCAGCATCTGGCCGTTCTCTTTGATTTTTAATTCTGTTGAATACTTACTGGTCATTGTTGGTACTTATTCTCCATGCAAGTTCATAGGTCATAGGAGAATAGGTAGGCCATTCGGCCCATCAAGTCAACTCCGCCATTCAATAATGGCTGATATATCTTTCCCTCTCAACACCCATTCTCCTGCCTTCTCCCCATACCCTTGATGCCCTTCTTACCAGTCAAGTATCTGTCAATCAATGCCTGAAAATGACTTGGCCTCCGCAGCCCTCTGTGGCAATGAATTCCACAGATTTACCACCCTCTGACTAAAGAAATTCCTCCTCATCTTCTTTCTAAAGGTACATCCTTTTATTCTGAGGCTATGCCATCTGGTTCTAAACTCTCCTACTAGTGGAAATATGTACTCCACATCCACTCTATCCAGACCTTTCACTATTCGGTAAGTTTCAGTGAGATCCACCCTCAATTTTTATTATAGTTTAGAGCAGTGCTTCTTAAACTATTTTAGTGTCATTCACCCTTGAGTCTTTATCACAAAATTTCATTCACCCTCGACAAAATTTTCTTATGTTTTTCGGTAATTTTCATCTTATTCTCCCTTGTGTATAATTACATATATATATATATATATATATATATATATAATTAAATTTGTCACATGAGCAAAAAGCATAAATTAACTTATTTCTTAAGTGTTTATTTTATTCAACCTTTTAAACATCCTAAAAATATGTAAAGAAAACAGTGTGAAAAAAAAAGTTTCATTAGAATGATTTTAAAAAAAACATTCCAACGTCTAAACACTGGGCTTCAGCCCCATCCTACCCTTTCGGGCTTTGATTACTGCAGTTTTTTCTTGGAAAACTAGCTAAAAAAACCATGGAGTATATAAATTAGCAACACAAAGTAAAGTTACAATTCAACAGTTGCCTACGGCCATCCTCCAGTGTTGCCATTTATAAATTTATGATCCCACTAGCTCGTCTGGTCTTCCCTAAAAGGTTATATTGCAGTAAATTTGGGAAATATCCTGCTACTTTGAAATTAGAAAACCATAAGTAGAGAGAAAAAAATATCAAATTTCCAGCTCCATTGCCATTAAAACCAATAAGAGCTTACTAACCACTTTATTGTCAATGCCTTTTTTCAGTATAGAAAAAAATATATAAATATCTGAATGAATTAAGTCATTCACCCTTCATTCACCCCTCTAGTTTCATTCACCCCAAAATAATTTCATTCGCCCTTGGGTAAACCATTCACCAGTTTAAGAAGCACTGGTTTAGAGATACAGCATGGACCCAGGCTCTTCAGCCCACAGAGTCTGGGCCGACCAACGATCCCTGCACACTTACACTCTCCTACACACACCACGGTCAATTTACAATTATACCAAGCCAATTAACCTTGAAACCTGTACGCCTTTGGAGTGTGGAAGGAAACCGGAGATCCCAGAGAAAACCCACGCAGGTCACGGGGAGAACGTACAATCTCTGTACAGACAAGCACCCGTAGTCAGGATCGAACCTGGGTCTCTGGCGCTGTAAGGCAGAAACTACCGCTGCACCACCGTGCTGCTCAATGCCGCTCTCATCCTTCTAAAGTCCCACAAGTACAGGCCTAATGCTGTCAAGCGCTCATCATATGTAAACCCAGTCATCCCCAAGTGATCTTGATCCCATGTACCCATTCCATTCTTATATCTCATTAATCTCCCAGACATTCAAAGCTGTCATCTTTTTGAAAAATGTATTGTTTTAGTCATATTTCTCCATTATAGCTCTTGCGTTAATCAAAATAACGTGATTCTATGTATTCTGTCATCTAATTACCCATTTGGAACATAAAATGTAGTAGATGAGATTGGAGGAGGTGCACATGAACCTCTGTCTCACCTGGTTCATTCGATGGATGTGAGGGAGGAGGTATAGGGACAGGTGTTACATCTCCTGCATGTACAGGGGAAAGTGCCTGGGAAGGGGTGGTTTGGGTGGGAGGGGTTGAGTGAACCAAGGAGTTGCGGAGGAAGCGGTCTCTGTGGAAAGGGGTAGGGATGGAAGGTGCTGGGATAATATTGAAAGTGGCAGAAATGTCGGAGAATGATGTGTTGGATGCGGTGACAGGTGGGGTGAAAGGTAACCAAACGCATCTGCTGATGTGTACGTCCTCCAACCTCATCTACTCTATATTCCGTCTTCCCAATGTGGTCTCCTTTACATGCCGCCACCTTATTCACCATTGTCCTGTGGTGTACTGTAACAGGTTTCGTTCCGATTGATGTTATATTTTAAAAGTTATTCACATTTTTATATTTACAAAACCCCAATTTGAGAAAAATGTATTCCCTCTGCACTGGCACTTACACCTATGACATCACAATGGGATTGTAGGCCTGCTCGCTACAACGTTGCTATCCCAGGACAGAGTCCTGCCAGCCCAAGCAAGTGCAATTGCATTTTTTTTAAAGTTTAAAATGAGGGAGGGTGAATAAGGGGAAATGAGCAGCCCCTGCGCAGTTGGAGGCTATGGGTGAGTGCTGGAATATTGCATTGGGGGAACGGGTTGCGTTGGGGGAACGAGTGAGTGGTGGAATATTATGTTGGGGAACGGGTTGCGTTGGGGAACCAGGCCTCCCGTGTTGGTGAACGGGTGAGTGGTGGAATATTGCATTGGGGAACGGATTGTGTTGGGGAACCAGGCCTCCCGTGTGAAGGACCCAACGGGTCCCACTTTGTCTAGTATATTTACTAAAACTCTCATCTTGTTTGTTTTATGTGTGTTTGTGATGAGTGTCATCCTGAAATCACATCAAAACAGTACACGATAGCGCTACAATTTTGACCCACTTAACTCACCATTGTCCTTTGGTGTGTTGTATCAAGTTTCATTCATATTGATGGTGTATTTTATAAGCTATTCACATTTTAAACTTTACAAAAAACACTTTGACAATAATCTCTTCCATCTGCATTGAAAGTTAGTGACAGTATGACGTCATAATGGGATCTCATTTACATAAACTGCCCATCAGCAGTTCCGCCCCACAATGACATCACAATGGGATCTCATTTACATGGGGGAAAAAACACAATTTTAAAAAACACAGCAGCTTCAACCTCACAATGACGTCAGGGGGGGTAGGGAGGGGAGAGGGGTTATCGAGGGAGGGAGTGAGTGACTGAGGGTAGGGGAAAGGAGAGGTGGGGGAGGGGAGGAGGTGAGGGGAAAGTAGAGGGAGGGTGAACAGGAGAGGGAGGGAGTGCTGGGGGATGAGGAGGCATGGAGGAGGGTAGAGGTAGGAAGAGGGATGCGAGGCGCACTTGCGGAGGGTTGCCGTGACTTGCGTCACAACGGGGATCTCTGGAGCCACAACGGGAACCCGTCAGCTGCGCTTGTGCAGTTGGGGGCTATGGGTGAGTGGTGGAATATTGCGTTCGGGGACCCGCCCTCCCGTGTGACAGGGACCCAACGGGTCCCACTTAGTCTAGTATATTTTAAAAAATACTCCAGTAAGTCTTCAGGCGTTTGAATAAAGATGGAGACCTACATTTTGAAAACTTGAAAAATATAGTGGATTAATTAGTTCCCTGCTTTAGTTTGCCCAGTGACGTAGAGACGATTGGGAATTGTCAAGTGTCCGTTGCTGAATGGTAGATTATGTTTCCGAGGAATGAAAGGCAGCTTTGATCCTGCTTGAGTTCCAGATGTTTAAAACTCTCTTCTTTGCCAAAACTTTGTAACTCTCAACGTGCCAGCATGAACTCACTTCTATCAATGAATATTGTGTGAGCTACTTATCCATTAGAAATTCAATTTTTGACTGTTAAACAATAAATTACTTGGGCTTTCTTGTTCTTGTTCAACATTTAATTTTGCATTTACTTAATATTTCGCGATTGAGAACTACTTAATCCTTTAATTTTATTTCTCATTTGATTTAACATGTGTTTTCCATCAGTGCAGGAATGTAGCAATATGCAGACATCTCATGGTAATATCACAGCGGCAATGTAGTTCTTAAAAAATAATCTCCTTTAAAATATCAAGCAAATAAATCTCATACTTAGTATAAGAAATATCTCCATGGGGAAACCAAATGTATTGTGTACTCTACATTAGTGTTAATTTACAAATCTCATTCTCTTCCGTGGCACCGGAATAAACACTGAGGAAATCACTGAAGGAATTGCATCATCTTCATCGGGGGTGGGGGGAGCCACATCTTGATCATTCCAAGGGATTTAAATTAAGATGTCTTGTTATTTCTATAAGTGTAGATGTTTAGGATGTAATTTCTGAATGTGCTGCAACATATTTTATAACTAATAGAGGAAGGAAAGATATTTGTTTTATTATGGGAAAAAACGCTCAGTGTAATCTATTTCTGTGCAACGTTACTCATGGTTCATATGTATACCGTGTAAATGGGCTATTATAAACAGTTTGAGAAGACCACATTTACTGACATGGGTTATCTGGTAGTGTGGTAACATGTAAACAGATAATGGAGAAGATAATGTATTACAGATCCTGCAAATGGGGGGAAAAATATTTTGCAAGTGGTTCCAAGTACAACGTTTTAATGTAGACAACGAATCAGAGCATAGATTAGTTTAGAAATAGCATGGAAACAGGCCTTATGAACCCCTGAGTCCACAGCGACCATTGCTCACCTGTTCACGCTGGTTCTATGTAATCCCACTTTCTCATCCACTCCCTACACTCAAGGGGCAATTTACAGAGGGCCAACGATAGACACAAAATGCTAGAATAATTCAGCGGGACAGGCAGCAACTCGGGAGAGAAGGAATGGATGATGTTTTGGGTCAAAGGAGAGAGGGAAGCAGCTCTACCCGCTGCACCACAGTGGTGGGGTACATCTTTCAATGTCCGAGTCGTGGCATTGTCAAGTAGCCTTTAAGTTCAGATTGAGTACTGCTAGTGCATTTTTCATGAAAATATCATTTCTGCAACTTAAATTATTTTAGCATTTAAAGGATGAATCATATAAGTTTCATCAAAAGTAAAAAAGATGCTGAGATGAAGATAATTCAAAATGAAGACCCAAGGAGCTGCTGACGCTGGTTTACCAAAAAAAGGCACCAAATGCTGGAGTATCTCAGCTGGTCAGCAACATCTCTGGAGAACCTGGATACGCGATTTTACAATGAAAATGAATCTTGGTGAAGATTTGAAGGACCAGAGGAAAGTAAAGAATTTGGGAGGGCTTTGGAGAAGACCTTGATAGAACTGCGCACAAAGTACTGGAGAAACTCAACAGGTCAAGCAGCATCGCTGGAGAACATGTATAGTTGACATTTTCGGTCAGGACTCCTTTTCAGACATAGTGAGTGGAGGGAGGGGGGGGGGGTGGAAGAAAGCTGGAAGATAGAAGGAGCAGGGCAAGGCAGGTTGTAGGTGAACATAATGAGAGGGGCTTTAGTAGGCAGAAGCTTGGACAAAGGCCAGAGGTGAAAAGCAGAAGGCATGACACAAAGTCATTAAAGAGTTGCGAATTGTGAAGCCAGAGGAAGGAATTTAATTTTAGACTCAAACAATAAATTACTTGGACTCTCGTTCTTGTTCAACATTTAATTTTGCATTTAATTAATATTTCGCGATTGAGAACTACTTAATCCTTTAATTTTATTTCTCATTTGATTTAACATGTGTTTTCCATCAGTGCAGGAAAGTAGCAATATGCAGACATCTCATGGTAATGCAGTTCTTAAAAATCTTTAAAAATATCAAGCAAATAAATCATACTTATATTAAGTATGATTTATTTGCTTGATATGTTTACATAAGATTATTTCGATGGGGGGGTCACAGGGGAGAAAGGGGGGGGTGCAGAGGAGAAAGGGGAGAGGGATGGTGGGTTGTTGGAGGGTACTTAAAATTGGACTATTCAATATTCAATTCACAACTCATGAATCCTTTGGATTACACCTTAGGTTGTCCCACCATCTCCCTATCAAAACACCCCTCACCTGTGTCTCTTACCTGCCTCACTTTGTCCTGCCCCTCCACTCTTCCAGCTTGCTTTCTTTACCCCCCACCTCTCAAGAAGGCCCAACGAAGGGTCCCGACCCGAATCGTCACATCCATGTTCTGCAGGGATGCTGCCTGACTGACTGGTTGAGTTGCTCCAGCATAATGTGTCCTTTTTTTGTAAACCAGTTCCTTGTTTCCATATTGATAGAAATGGATGCCAGCCATGGCGTGGCTTTGGCTGAGAAGTGTACAAGATCCGGATATGTCTCTATATTAGTATTTTCAGTGATCTCCTGCTTTGAAACTTTCATCTGGAAACGTGGTGACTCAAATTATAAGCTTGATCTGAAACAAAAATACATGTTCCATAATGAAGAAGTCCTTCCTGAGGATTTGTGGCTTTGACTAAAATATATATATTTTTTGTCATTTTTTGTAGTTTTTGGCATAAATGCTCATTTGCTTTCGTAGCCAGCATGAATAAGACAAGTCCAGCGATCACCCTGTACACTAACACTATCCTACACATTAGGGACAATTCAATTAAGTAAGTAAGTTTAATGGCCAAGTATTCACATACAAGGAATTTGCCTTGGTGCTCCGCCCACAAGTAACAACATGAAGATAATGAACCAGCACACCGGCATGTCTGTGGGTGGAAACTGGAACACCTGGTGAAACCTCACTCAGTCACAGGGAGAACGTGCAAACTCCGTACAGACAGCACCCATAGTCAGGATTGAACCCAGGTCTCCTGTGCTGTAAGGCAGCAACTCTAAAGCTGTGCCACCCTAATAGTTCCAATTAGCCTGCCTCTGGATATTATATTTTATGGATATTGATTTTGGCCTTTGCAGTTACTACACAGAAACTGCCCGAAACATTATCCACATGATTTCCTTGGGATACATGGACCATGCAAAGTTAAATGAGAATAGCAGTAACCTTGAAGATTTTTTGAGTCAATTTCTGCACTTCCTGAAGTACCTCACAGCACATTTATAGTCGCAACCGATGGTATTGCCATGAAGCGTATGGTATTATTTCCTCTATATTTAAAAAAAAGCTAGGATTATAGAAAACCAATGATCCTGAAATCTGGTTTTGTGTGGACAATTTTAATATTAGGTCTCAACTAACTCTAGTTCAAAGGTTTCAAAAGTATTTTATTGTGACGTACCAATTAAGGTACAGTGATATGTGAATTACCATACAGCCATAGGAAAAAAAGCAACAAGACACACAACTACATAAACATCCACCACAGCGGATTCCCTACATTCCTCACTGTCATGGAAGGCAAAAAAGTCCAATCCTACAAATAGTTTTTGAAGGTTTAACCTTATTCTTGTTGTTTCTCGTCCACATTTGGCTTATCTCTCTTGCTTAGGATAGGTTCTGAAGCTTTGTGTTAGCTTGCGACTTAATGATGTGTGCAAGACCAGGAACATGTGGGGTCCACATATTATACAATGGAGAAAGCGGATTCAAGATTCAAGAGAGTTTATTGTCATGTGTCCCAGATAGGACAATGAAATTCTTGCTTTGCTTCAGCACAACAGAATATAGAAGGCATGAATACAGAACAGATCAGTGTGTCCATATACCATTGTATAAATATATACACACATGAATAAATAAAACAGATAAAGTGCAAATAAACAGATAATGGGCTATTAATGTTCAGAGATTTGTTTGAGTTCAGTTCAATAGCCTGATGGCTGTGGGGAAGAAGCTGTTTCTGAACCTGGACGTTGCAGTCTTCAGGCTCCTGTACTTTCTACCTGAAGGTAGCGGGGAGATGAGTGTGTGGCCAGGATGGTGTGGGTCCTTGATGATGCTGCCAGCCTTTTTGAGGCAGTGACTGCGATAGATCCCCTCGATGGTAGGGAGGTCAGAGCTGATGATGGACTGGGCAATGTTTACTAGTTTTTGTAGTCTTGTCCGTTCCTGGGCACTCAAGTTGCCGAACCAAGCCACGATGCAACCGGTCAGCATGCTCTCTACTGTGCACCTGTAGAAGTTAGAGAGAGTCCTCCTTGACAAACCGACACTCCGTAATCCTCTCAGGAAGTAGAGGCGCTGATGTGCATTCTTTATAATTGCATCAGTGTTCTCGGACCAGGTGAGATATTCAGAGATGTGCACGCCCAGGAATTTGAGGTTCTTGACCCTTTCCACCATCGACCCATTGATTTAAACGCGACTGTGGGTCCCCATCCTGCCTCTTCCAAAGTCTACAATCAGTTCCTTGGTTTTGCTGTGCTGAGGGCCAGGTTATCGTGCTTGCACCATTTGGTCAGTCGGTCGATCTCTCTTCTATACTCTGATTCGTCACCATCAGTGATACGTCCCACAACAGTGGTGTCGTCAGCGAACTTGATGATGGAGTTCGCACTATGACCAGCTACGCAGTCATGAGTATAGAGTGAGTACAGCAGGGGGCTGAGCACGCAGCCTTGAGGTGCTCCCGTGCTGATTGTTATCGAGGCTGACACCTTTCCACCAATTCGAACAGTCTGGTCTGTGAATGAGGAAGTCGAGGATCCAATTGCAGAGGGATGCGCAGAGACCCAGTTTTGCGAGTTTGGTAACCAGCTTGGAGGGGATGATTGTATTAAATGCCGAGCTGTAATCAATGAATAGCAGCCTGACATATGAGTTTTTGTTGTCCAAGTGGTCCAGAGCGGAGTGGAGATCCAGCGAGACTGCAGTGGGTCCAAGTTTTTATCGAGGTAGGAGTTGATTTGCGCCACAATCAACCTCTCAAAGCCCTTCATCACCACCGACATTAGTGCCACTAGTCGATAGTCGTTGAGGCACGTCACCTTAATTGGATAGAGTGGATGTTTCCACTAGTGGGAGAGTCTAGCACTAGAGGTCATAGCCTCAGAATTAAAGGACGTTCTTTTAGGAAGGAGATGAGGAGAAATTTCTTCAGTCAGAGGGCGGTGAACCTGTGGAATTCTTTGCCGCAGAAGGCTGTGGAGGCCAAGTCGGTGGACATTTTTAAGGCAGAGATAGATTCTTGATTAGTACAGGTATCAGAGGTTATGGGGAGAAGGCAGGAGAATGGGGTTAGGAGGGAGAGATAGATCAGCCACGATTGAATGACGGAGTAGACTTGATGGGCCAAATGGTCTAATCCTACTCCTATCCCTTATGACCATATGACATTTTATTGTACATCCTTGAATCATTTCCCAAGGATGGGAAGCACCCATTGAAAAGCTGTGTCCTTCATCAACCATCTGCGGAGAGATTAAGCAACAAGCATTTGAGCATCATTTACACAAAATTCATTTGTACATCTGGCCTGATGAGTGGAACGCACCACTCACAATGAAGTTGCTCTTAATCAGTGAATGAATGCCTACTGTGTTGCTTAAAGAGCATTAGCCTTACCTGGTTTGTAGCCTGAGAGACTGAAGTATTGATCTTCCAACAAACAGGTCCTCAAATAATTTTAAGTCATCAGAATAGGCATCATGAGCTACAGGGAGAGGTTGAGTATGCTGGGACTCTATTCCTTGGAACGCAGGAGGATGAGGGATGATCTTATTGAGGTGTATAAAATCATGAGAGGAATAGATCGGGTAGATGCACAGAGTCTCTCGCCCAGAGCAGGTGAATCGAGAACCAGAGGACGTAGGTTTAAGGTGAAGGGGAAAAGATTTAATAGGAATCTGAGGGGTAACCTTTTCACATAAAGGGTGGTGAGTGTATGGAACCAGCTGCCAGTGGATGTAGTTGATGCAGGGACTATCCCAACATTTAAGAAACAGACAGGTACATGGATAGGACCGGTTTGTAGGGATATGGACCAAACGCGGGCGGGTGGGACTAGTGTAGCTGGGACATGTTGGCCGGTGTGGGCAAGTTGGGGTGAAGGGCCTGTTCCCATGCTGTATCACTCTATGATGCTCAAATTACTCCACACCTTGCTGATTGTATTCAGGTCTCCACCACCTCCAACCACACAATTTCATCACATCCTTTTTATGCACCAGATCCCAGTTTGATTTGTCTCTAACCCTTGATGTCCTGTCCCCCACATCCAACATCTCCAACCTCATGACCCACCAGAGCTAAAGAAACAGAAACATAAGAAGAGACTGCAGGTGCTAGAGTCTTGAGCAAAACATAAAGTGCTGGAGGAACTCAGCAGGTGAGACAGCAACTGAAGAGTGAATGGGCAAGTGACATTTCAGATCGGGTCCCTTCTTCAGACTCTTTCTTCAGGTAAAAAAATAACAGTCTTATTGCACCTTAATGCGTGTTAGATCTTTCAATTGTCAATAATACTGTGATAATTGTGCAGGATAGTGTATCTTTGCCAAACACACAAAATGCTCACAGCCTCCATGCGCATCAAAGGTTGAATGCACCATTCAATGACACTTTATTTTGCATGCTAAGTTTAGTATTTTAGTTTAGCGATACAGTGCGGAAACAGGCCCTTCGGCCTACCGGGTCTGCGCCGACCAGCGATCCCCGCACATTAACACTATCCTACACACACTAGGGACAATTTTTACATTTACCAAACCAATTAACCTACAAACATGTACGTCTTTGGAGTGTGGGAGGAAACCGAAGCTCTCAGAGAAAACCCACGCAGGTCACGGGGCGAACGTACAAACTCCGTAGAGACAGCACCCGTAGACGGGATCGAACCCGGGTCTCCAAGGCAGCAACTCTACCGCTGCGCCACCGTGCCGCCCTTATATGTATATGAATAAAAGTTGTAACTATTGGTTACTTGACTTGAATAATTGAGATTGTGATTTTCTTTGTTTTGAGCATGTTTCTGGATGGGTTTTACTGCAAAAATTAACTTTCAATCTTCCTGCTACAAGGGCAAGCTGGCATCCCTCAGTTTAAGTTCAGAATCACAGTCACAGAGTCATACAGCGTGGAAACAGGCCCTATGGCCTACTTTTTCCACACAGACCATCATGTCCCATCAACACTAGTCCCACCTGCCTGCGTTTGGCCCATATCCCTCTAAACCTATCCAATGTAAACCAGCATCCTGCACATTTTGTCTGCTCCACTGCAAAACCTCCTCAAGGTATGCCTACTTTGAAGAAGTTCTCCCTCTGACGAGAATTACCTTTCCATATCTCTAGACTCCCTCTCCTCTGACTCTCACTCTGAAGAAGGGTCTCAACCCGTAACGCCACCCATTCCTTCTCTCCAGAGATGCTCTCTGTCACACTGAGTTACTTTAGCATTTTGCGTCTATCCTTGTACTTGTCCAAGTACAAGCGTCTCTAAGTACAAGAGTCTAGTTTGTGTCTATCCTTGTATTTGTCCTCTCTCAAATCGCCCCTCCCAGCATACGCAGAAGGGAGAGGATGTTGAAAGATTGGAGCACCATCGAGGCTAACCCTGACCTTCCCATCCATGCTGACTTGAACAATCTGCCCAACATGCGCCTGAAGTCCCGCAAACCCTTCTGGTCTTCCGTTAAATGCCTGGAAGACTTTGACTCCAAGACTGAGTGGCGCAGTGTCTGTGGAATTCTCTGCCTCAGAGGGCGGTTGAGGCAGGTTCTCTGGATGCTTTCAAGAGAGAGCTAGATAGGGCTCTTAAAAATAGCGGATTCAGGGGATATGGTGAGAAGGCAGGAACGGGGCACTGATTGTGGCTGATCAGCCATGATCACATTGAATGGCGGTGCTGGCTCGAAGGGCCAAATGGCCTACTCCTGCACCTATTGTCTATTGTCTATTGTCTATTGAAAGATGCCAACACCAACAATGGAGAGGTCAGCACAGACCCCACAGTGAAACCACCGGGTTTTGAACCCTGAACAGAATCCGCACCCTCCAAGCAAGAACAGCCCATTACCTGGATAAGTGGGGGATGACAGACAGCCCAGCTTGCGACTGCGGACATCCAGAGCAGACCATCCCACACATCGTGAATGACTGCCCACTGAGGCTTTTCCCTGGGGGCATCAAAGCCATCCACCCAGTAACTGATGCTGTCCTGGCCTGGATGTCTTCCCTTGACCTACAACTTTAGGCTGTGCACGCCAGACGCAAGAAGACTTGTCCAAATGTTTCTTAAATGTTGCTATTGTACCTGCCTCAACTACCTCCTCTGGCAACTCATTCCATACACCAAGATCCAGCATTGCCCTTTCCCATGTGGGGCCCGCTACATATTGCCAGAGGAAACTCTCCTGAACACATTTAACAAATTCCACCTCGTCTAAACCTTTGGCACTATGACATTAACTGTTAATATTGGGAAAGTTAAAATCCCCTTCTCTGACAACCTTATTGGACCACCATCTGACTTGAAACCTGTCGACTGACTGAAAGCTCCTTTTCACCCTTGCGTTACCAGTAATGGAAGAGCTATCCCTCTTGCCTCCAAACCAAGTAACAAAGTCTTATATTTATATATTGCAGTAATGACACTTCACTGGCATGTTAACAAACTCACATTAAGATATATTGGAACAGTTAATGCAAAATATGCACTTTAAGGAGGGAAGAGGAGGAGGTGTACCAAGGAAATTACACAACTTTGGACCTTAGTTTCGTTTAGAATTCAAGCGTCGAAACAGGGCCACTGAGTCCACGTCGACCAGCGATCATCCTAGATTCAAGATTCAAGAGAGTTTATTGTCATGTGTCCCAGATAGGACAATGACATTCTTACTTTGCTTCAGCACAACAGAATATAGTAGGCATGAATACAGAACAGATCAGTGTGTCCATATACCATTATATAAATATATACACACATGAATAAATAAAACAGATTAAGTGTAAATAAACATATAATGGTCTATTAATGTTCAGAGTTTTGTTTCAGTTGAGTTTAATAGCCTGATGGTTGTGGGGAAGTGGCTGTTCCTGAACCTGGACGTTGCAGTCTTCAGGCTCCTGTACCTTCTACCTGAAGGTAGTAGGGAGATGAGTGTGTGGCCAGGATGGTGTGGGTCCTTGATGATGCTGCCAGCCTTTTTGAGGCAGCGACTGCGATAGATCCCCTCGATGGTAGGGAGGTCAGAGGCGATGATGGACTGGGCAGTGTTTATTACTTTTTATAGTCTTTTCCGCTCCTGGGCGCTCAAGTTGCCGAACCAAGCCATGATGCAACCGGTCAGCATGCTCTCTACTGTGCACCTGTAGAAGTTAGAGAGAGTCCTCCTTGACAAACCGACTCTCCGTAATCTTCTCAGGAAGTAGAGGCGCTGATGCGCTTTTTTTATAATTGCATCAGTGTTCTCGGTCCATATACTTGTTTCAATCCTACACACTAGGGGACAAGAGAGATTTACAGGCTGCCATACCAACATGTAACAATGGAGTGAAGTAGTAATCCTTACTTCAGTAAAGACGTCTTCGTCCTTTATTCATCTTGCAGTTGTACAGGGTTTTGGTGAGACCACACCTGGAGTATTGCGTACAGTTTTGGTCTCCAAATCTGAGGAAGGACATTCTTGCCATAGAGGGAGTGCAGAGAAGGTTCACCAGACTGATTCCTGGGATGTCAGGACTTTCATATGAAGAAAGACTGGATAGACTTGGCTTATACTCGCTAGAATTTAGGAGATTGAGAGGGGATCTTATAGAAACGTACAAAATTCTTATGGGGTTGGACAGGCTAGATGCAGGAAGATTGTTCCCGATGTTGGGGAAGTCCAGGACAAGGGGTCACAGCTTAAGGATAAGGGGGAAATCCTTTAAGACCGAGATGAGGAAAAACTTTTTCACACAGAGAGTGGTGAATCTCTGGAACTCTCTGCCACAGAGGGTAGTTGAGGCCAGTTCATTGGCTATATTTAAGAGGGAGTTAGATGTGGCCCTTGTGGCTAAGGGGATCAGGGGGTATGGAGAGAAGGCAGGTACGGGATACTGAGTTGGATGATCAGCCATGATCATATTGAATGGCGGTGCAGGCTCGAAGGGCCGAATGGCCTACTCCTGCACCTATTTTCTATGTATCTATGTATCTATGCAATCTGCACTGCAATTCATTGCCACCATGTGGTACTTCTTTGCAAATGCATCTGTTCCTTAATTTGTACAAGCATTGGGATCTTTTGTTTTAAAAAATGCCTCTTTGGATCAAGAGTCAAGCACATCTGCATCAATAGTGTGAAAAATATAACAAATGTGAGGAAATTATTATTTTTTTATCGATCCTTTAACATTCACTTTTAATGTTATTTCATCTGCAGGCCAATCTGCTGTATATTTTAGTTTTAGTTTAGCACAGAAACAGGCCCTTCAGTCTACCGAGTCCACGCCGACCAGCAATCCCCGTACAATAGCACTATCCAACATACTGGGGACAACTTACAATGCTTCCCTGAAGCCATTTAACTTACAAACCTCCTCTTTGGAGTGTGGGAGGAAACCGGAGCACCAGGGGGAAACCCAAGTGGTCACAGGGAGAACGTACAAACTCCGTACAGACAGCACCCGTAGTCAGGATCGAACCTGGGTCTCTACCGCTGCGCCACCGTGCTGCTCCTTTCCATTTCACATCTCAGGACAATCCACCGGTAAGTGCAGGTGCTGGTCTCAACCGAAGATAGACACATAATCCTGGAGTAACTCAGCGGGTCAGGCAGCAGTGGGTCTGAAGAAGGGTTTCGACCCAAAACATCACCTATTACTTTTCTCCAGAGATGCTGCCTGACCCTCTGAGTTACTCCAGCATTTTGTGTCAGTCCACCATTAAAGTATGTTGCCGTTCGTTGATTCTCAGCAAGAAATCATCTCTGCCAAATTGAGCACATAATTTTCTCCCAATTTGATACATTTGCTTTTGTTTAAAAAAAGCTTATCATACCGCAGTGCGGAGTAAATTTTGAAATCATTTTTATCTTTGCATTGAGTTAAATCTGCAAGAGGCAATCACAGAATGAATAATTACAGCCTCTCTCTCAAGATGGGGTATAAGTTCACGTGGTGCCCTTTATTGCATGACAAGAACGTCAAACTGGGTAATGCCTTGAACTTTACAGTGCCTCAAACAAGTGAAAGAGAATTATGTGTAGGTTTGCTTTACAACAAATTGAACAAAAAGACACTGTCATATTTACTGAGACTGCGTCTTATGATGCTGCCATTGTCAGCACGGAACGGTGGATCAGAGAGTGCCTCACATCGCAAAGAGCGTTTACCACATCAATGTGTTGGCTGTGTACTGAACAAGCATCATTACTGACACATGCTGGCTTTGCTTCACTTCCCAATGCAGTCAGTCAGCTCCAACAGATTCATCACCCCAATGGCATATTGCACCTTCAGATGAATGTACCACCCAATGGAACACATCAAATAAAAGAGCAAAACCTCCCCCCCCCCTCCCGCTCCCTTGTCCATTTCATTCCACAGATGCTGCCTGACCCCCCCCCCTCCCCCCATTGAGTTCTTCCAGCACTTTTGCGTTTTGCTCAAGATTCCAGCATCTGCGGTTCCTTGCGTGTCCAAACCTCAATGTCACCCGTTCCCTCCCATGTACAGGCAGTGTTCTGTGCTAAAAGTGAAACTAACACCCCCCTAGTCGTCGTACTAGTTTCATTGTCATCCTGTTGAGTTTCACTGTCTGTATAACTCACTATCACCTTCCCCACAGCCAACAATGGGCCCCTCGTGGGCTCCACTTTTCCTTGATCATCGTTGCTTTTTCGCACATCGTTCATTCATTTGCTCTATTTACCTTCTATATCTCTTGTCTCCCTTTCCCCTGACTCTCAGCCTGAAGAAGGGCCTCAACCCGAAACATCACCCATTCCTTTAGGACCAGAGGCTCTAGCCTCAGAATGAAAGGACTTACCTTTAGAAAGGGAGATGAGGAGGAATTTCTTTAGTCAGAGGGTGGTGAATCTGTGGAATTCATTGCCACAGACGGCTATGGAGGCCAAGTCAATGGATATTTTTAAGGCTGAGATTGGCAGATTCTTGATTAGTACGGGTGTCAGGGGTTATGGGGAGAAGGCAGGAGAATGGGGCTGAGAGAGAAAAAATAGATCGACCATGATTGCATGGCGGAGTAGACTTGACGGGCTAAATGGCCTAATTCTGCTCCTGGAACTTATGAACTTATAGAACAGTACAGCACAGAAACAGGCGATTCAGCCCACAATGTGTGCTGGCCTTTATAAATCAGAGCATTGAATATAGAAGTTGGGATGTAATGTTAAAATTGTACAAGGCATTGGTGAGGCCAATTCTGGAGTATGGAGTACAATTTTGGTCGCCTAATTATAGGAAGGATGTCAACAAAATAGAGAGAGTACAGAGGAGATTTACTAGAATGTTGCCTGGGTTTCAGCAACTAAGTTACAGAGAAAGGTTGAACAAGTTAGGTCTTTATTCTTTGGAGCGCAGAAGGTTAAGAGGGGACTTGATAGAGGTCTTTAAAATTATGAGCGGGTTAGACAGAGTGGACGTGGATAAGCTTTTCCCATTGAGAGTAGGGAAGATTCAAACAAGGGGACATGACTTGAGAATTAAGGGACAGAAGTTTAGGGGGAACATTAGGGGGAACTTCTTTACTCAGAGAGTGGTAGGTGTGTGGAATGAGCTTCCAGTGGAAGTGGTGGAGGCAGGTTCGGGAAAGGAATGGAGGGTTATGGTCTGAGTGCAGGTAGATGGGACTAGGGGGAAGTATTTATTTTTAATTTAAAAAAAAAAAAAAAAAAAAATGTTCGGCACGGACTTGAAGGGCCGAGATGGCCTGTTTCCGTGCTGTTATGGTTATATGTTATATGTTATATGTTATGTCTGTGCTGAACATGATGCCAAGTTAAACTGCATAGGATCCATAACCCTCCATTCCCTGCATATCCGTGTGCCTGTCTAAAAACCTCTTCATTGCCATTATCGTATCTGTCTCCACCACCAACCCTGCCAGCATGTTCAAGACACCCACCATCCCTATTGTCAAATACATGCCCTGCATGTCTCCTTTAAATACATGCCCTGCATGTCTCCCCTCGCACCTATGCCCTCCAGTCTTTAACATTTCCAACCTGGGAAAAAGGTTCTGGCTGTCTACCTTTTCTATGCCTCTCATTCCAGAGAAATCAATGCAAGTCTGTTTAACCTCTCCTTCTAGCGAATACCCTCTAATCCAGGCATCATTCTGGTAAACCTCTTCTGCACCATCTCCAAAGCCTCCATATCCTTTCTACATTGGGGCAACCAGAACTGCATGCAATACTCCAAATGCAGTCAAACCAACGTCCTATAAAGTTGCATCATGACTTCCTGACTCGTATTCTCAATGCCCTGACCAATGAAGACAAGAATATCAAGATTCAAGAGAGTTTATTGTCACGTGTCCCAGATAGGACAATGAAATTCTTGCTTTGCTTCAGCACAACAGAATATAGAAGGCATGAATACGGAACAGATCAGTGTGTCCATATACCATTGTATAAATATATACACACATGAATAAATAACAGATAAAGTGCAAATAAACAGATAATGGGCTATTAATGTTCAGAGTTTTGTTTGAGTTGAGTTCAATAGCCTGATGGTTGTGGGGAAGTAGCTATTTCTGAACCTGGTCGTTGCAGTCTTCAGGCTCCTGTACCTTCTACCTGAAGGTAGCGGGGAGATGAGTGTGTGGCCAGGATGGTGTGGGTCCTTGATGATACTGCCAGCCTTTTTGATGCAGCGACTGCGATAGATCCCCTTGATGGTAGGGAGGTCAGAGCCGATGATGGACTGGGCAGTGTTTACTACTTTCTGTAGTCTTTTCCTCTCCTGGGCGCTCAGGTTGCTGAACCTGAGCGCCCAAGTCATACACCTTCTTTACCACTCTACACACTTGTGTTGCCACTTTCAGGGAGTTATGGACCCCAAGATCTCTCTTTACATCAATGTGAATTCCATGATGTACATTATTACCCGCAGGTTCTGCATAAATTTTAAAAAAAACTCAACGAAAAATGAACCATTGATCATCGTCCTCTTTGATCTGTCCTTTTCACACCTTACATGCTCTGTGTACCCGTCTGTATCTCTAGTTTCCATCTCCCCTGACTCTCAGTCTGAAGAAGGGTCTCGTCCCAAAACGTCACCCATTCCTTCTCTCCGGAGATGTTGCCCGTCCCACTGAGTTACTCCAGCATTTTGTGTCTATCTTCGGTGTAAACCAGCATCTGCATGCTTCCAAGATGGTGCCCAACCCAGGGCAATTGTGCCCAATTTGCGTGCCAGCCACAGAAGGAGATCTACAGACACATATTACAATCACTCGACACTCTTAAATCTCTACTCCCACAGCCATACACTGATCTGAAGAAGGGTTTCGGCCCGAAACGTTGCCTATCTCCTTCGCTCCATAGATGCTGCTGCACCCGCTGAGTTTCTCCAGCATTTTCCAGCATCTGCAGTTCCTTCTTTAACACTGTGCATGGCTCGATTGTCTTTCTGCTGGCTGTTTAAGCACGCAACAAAAGCTTTTCACTGTACCTCAGTACACGTGACAATAAACTAAACTGAACCAAACTGAATAGTTCCTTGGTACACAAAAATGCTGGAGAAACTCAGCGGGTGCAGCAGCATCTATGGAGCGAAGGAAATAGGTAACGTTTCGGGCCGAAACCCTTCTTCAGACTGATAGGGGGTGGGGAGAAGAAAGGAAAAAAGGAAAAAGGCGGAGGAGGAGCCCGAGGGCTGGGGGAGGGGAGGAGACAACCAGATGGCTGATGAAGGGGAGGGGACAGCAAGGGCTAGCAGAATTGGGAGAATTCAATGTTCAAACCCCCAGGATGTAGACTGCCCAAGCGGAATATGAGGTGCATTTCCTCCAATTTACGGTGTTGCTCGCTGTGGCCATGGAGGAGACCCAGGACAGAGAGGTCGGATACGGAATGGGAGGGGGAGTTGAAGTGCTGAGCCACCGGGAGGTCAGGTTGGTTATTGCGGACCGACCGGAGGTGTTCGGCGAAACGATCGCCAAGCCTCCGCTTGGTCTCACCGATGTAGATCAGCTGGCATCTAGAGCAGCGAATGCAATAGATGAGGTTGGAGAAGATGCAGGTGAACCTCTGTCGCACCTGGAACGACTGCTTGGGTCCTTGAATGGAGTGGAGGGGGGAGGTGAAGGGACAAGTGTTGCATCTCTTGCGGTTGCAAGGGAAAGTTCCTTGACCTTCCAACACCTTAAAACATTCCTGTTTTTCACAGTTCAGGTACCTCAGAGGTCCAAAGAAGGAGCTTTTCACTCGAATCCACAAATGCCAAACTTGCACTGTCTGGAGCATTTTGGACCGAACGAACGTTACAAAAAACAGTCAACATCTTTTTAAAACGTTTTCCCCCCACACTCTTTCATTCATTAGCAGCGCTCCTGTACGTCATGGTCATCTCTTCTGGGCCCTGGTCGAGATTTCCATAAATTAAAATAGTGAACGATTAAATAAAACAACAGGGCAAAATTGTTCTCAGTCTCACTCAAAGTATATCCATGTATGGGCGGAAGGGGATGGCATGGATTGACTAGCACAATGGATAATAGACACATGGTGCCTTTGTGACTACACAGATTCCTTTATGTGGTGTAGGTGGGGGTTGAAGGAGTCGCTATTGAATACTGTTTTGTTAGCACAATAAAGGGAGCCGTTGTATGCAAATGGTCTATGTGCAACGCCCAGACCAATTACAAAAAGCGTTGGTCTTGGTGCTGACACCGAAGGAATTGGCAGCTTAATTAATCGTTTTTCCCTTTTCCCGAACTGAGGGGAGATGAACTGGCCAGTCTTCTACACTGTCCTTGTAGGGGTGAACAAGCACTCGACTGGGATCGGGCGGATCTGGCTGTCTGTCCTGTTCATTTTCAGGATCATGGTGCTGGTGGTGGCGGCCGAGAGCGTGTGGGGGGACGAGAAGACGGGCTTCACCTGCAACACCCAGCAGCCCGGCTGCAACAGCGTCTGCTACGACCAGTTCTTCCCCATCTCCCACATCCGGCTGTGGGCCCTGCAGTTGATCCTGGTGTCCACCCCGGCCCTGCTGGTGGCCATGCACGTCGCCCACAAGCACCACGTGGAGAAGAAGCTGTTCCGCATCAAGCAGCTGGCCGGCGAGGTGAACCAGGCGGACGTGGAGAGGGTGACCAAGAGGAGGCTGCACATCACCGGCTCTCTCTGGTGGACTTACGTCGTCAGCATCGTCTTCAGGGTGATCTTCGAGGTCGCCTTCTTGTACATCTTCTACCTGATCTACCCGGGCTTCAGGATGATCCGCCTGGTCAAGTGCGACGCCTTCCCCTGCCCCAACACGGTGGACTGCTTCGTGTCGAGACCCACCGAGAAGACCATCTTCACCGTCTTCATGCTGGTGGTGTCGGGCGTGTGCGTGCTGCTGAACGTTGCCGAGGTGGGGTACTTGATCGCCAAGGCTTGTGTCAGGCAGTGTCAGGACAAGGACAGGAGATCGAGTAAGGGTGCGTTCTACGGGCGTAACTTTCCGCTGTCCAGACCACACGAGGTCCACGGGTTGCTGTCAAACCATGACGCCGGCTTTCTGAAAAACAATAAGCGCAACGCCGTGCGGAAACCTTCCAACAAAGACTCCTGTAGAACCGCGTGAACTTCATGCTGCCTTGCTGCAGCCAGGACACATTCTTATTCCAATGTAACCCCCCCCCCGTCTATGATTGCTTATTAATCTCTCTCTCTAATATGTTTGAATGCATCTGCATTGCACTCAATAGACAAGAGACAAGAGGTGCAGGAGTAGGCCATTCGGCCCTTCGAGCCAGCACCGCCATTCAATGGCTGATCATCCCCAATCAGTACCCCGTTCCTGCCTTGTCCCCATATCCCCCCGACTCCGCTATTTTTACTCCACTCATTCCAGCCAGAGAGCAAATTGGACCATGGTTCCCCAAGGCTACCCGTGTGGCTTGTACCACTGGCCATTGTCTACATCCACTTGAAGATACCTGGTCTTTGATACCTGTTCTTGAGTTCCATAATGTCCTTATGTTTTGAAGCAATCTTATAATGGCCGTTCCTGGTCATATGTTTCACTGGCTGTTTAGCTTTGAGCTCATGAGGAGATTTCTTGCCTTGAACTGTTATTTTTTATCATGTAAGAAAAGGAGGGGGGGGGGGGGTGGGGGAGTTGATAATGAACACAGATGAGCGTTCTGGTTCCACCTGTTGGCTTACAATCTCACCAGTTCAGTTCAGTTTGGGTTATTCAGTGAAAGGCTTTTGTCGCATGCTAACCGGTCAGCAGAAAGACAATACATGATTACAATCGAGCCATTCGCAGTGTACGGATGGATACACGATAAAGGGAATAACGTTTAGTGCAAAGCAAAGTCAGTTAAGGCCGATCAGAGATTAAGATCAAGAGTGTTTTATTGTCATGTGTCCCCAGATAGAACAATGACATTCTTACTAGCTGCAGCACAACACAATATGTAAACATAGTACACTGTAAACAATATACTAAACGAGAGAGAAAAAAAGATCATAGTGAAAGTAAGTACATTTTATTTATATAGCACGTTTAAATCAACTCGCGTTGAAACCAAAGTGCTTTACATAAAATAAATAATTAAGTTTCCATACATCCATAGAATTATTATTTTTTTAATTAAGTAAAGGGCCTGTCCCACTGTACGAGGTAATTCAAGAGTTCTCCCCTGATTCGAGCTTGTGTAATGTACGTAGCTGGTACGTAGGAGCTCGTGGATGTCACGTAGCGGCTCGTACGAGTAACGGTAGGTACTCGGGGAAATCCGGTAAACTCGCGACGTTTTTTCAACACTGTGAAAAATGTCCACGAGTAAAAAAATACTCGTGATGAAAAAAAATGGTTACTTTTTACTCGTACGAGCCCCTACTTACCCGCTACGTACATTACACAAACTCGATTCAGGGGAGAACTTGGGAGAACTCTTCAATTACCTCGTACAGTGGGACAGGCCCTTAAGAAATGTTGCTGTAGACTCAGAGATGTAAGAGTGTGGAGCGATTGTAATATGTGTGGTAGATCTACTTCTGTGGCTGGGTGGGTTTTCCTGGGCATCCTGGACATCTTGGAAGGTGCCTCCAAAATAAGAGAAGGGAATGAAATACCGTTCGGTGGCGGATACTATTTGGCAGCACAGAGTGGGTGCCGTGTCTGAGTGCGTAGGGCACCTCCCTTAGTGGTCAACTGTTAGCGCCACTAGTTTCTTCCTTGTTCGACGTAAGTTGAGAAGATGGCCATTAAACCCTGGAGCCAACGAGCAAGGAGCCACACTGCCCGTCCACCAGTCTTCCGTCAAAGATCCAATGCAAGGTTTGCCTTTAAATGAGGATAGGTCTGGAGACCAGTGTGAAACATTGTCTACCTGTGGTGGCGAGGTTGGAGATACCTGGAGATGCAAGGATCCTGCGGTTTAACTGCAGTGAACTGTTTTACTGAGTTTAGTACCATGCAGTTGTTAGCTCCTGCGGCAATCTCACACTGGCATCTGGTCAAACCTTGGATATGGGCTTATCATGTGAATGAGTCTTGAAGTACTCATTGGAGTGACTAGACAGCATCACTAGACTAGGCTCCTTGTAACCCTCTTGTTATCACACCTTCCCCAGCCAACAATGGGCCCTTATGGGCTCCACTCTTCCTGAGGTCATCTGGTGTCGGCCCTGATTTGTTCTGGCCTTGTCTCACCTCCAATTTATTTCCCCCCTCCCCACCCTAACTCTACTTTCAGTCTGAAGAAGGGTTCCGACCGAAACATCACCTCTTCTTTTTCTCCAGAAATGCTGCCTGACGCGCGGAGTTACTCCAGCACTTTGTGCCTATCTTCAGTATTAACAAGCATCTGTAGTTCCTTCCTATGCAAGTCTTGCATCAGTTGATCTTTAATGTGTTCAATGTTACTGGCTGTGACATCTCATTGCTCTGTCTGAAATAGTTGGTGTTGGTGTGCTTTCTATTGGTTGTACCTTTATTTTGGTTGGCCCAGCACCGATTGACGGCAATATTTAAAGCTCTCATCATCTCTGCTTTGGCAACATTGAGAGCAAAGTGGTGCAGCGGTAGAGTTGCTGCCTCCAGACCCTGGTTCCATCCTCACAATGGGTGCTGTCTGTATGGAGTTTGAACGTTACCCCTGTGACCTGCGTGGGTTTTCTCCGGGTGCTCCGGTTTCCTCTCACACTCCAAAGACGTGCAGGTTTATAGGTTAATTGGCTTCTGTAAATTGTCTTCTAATGTGTCGGATAGTGCTTGCGAACAGCAGGATCGCTGGTCGGTGTGGACCCGGTGGGCTAAAGGGCCTGTTTCCACGCTGTATCTCTAAAGTCTAAAAGTTAAGCTGAAATGGGCATATACATCACCTCGTTTCCTGAAGCCAATAACTATCATACCTGAAATGAGTTAGTGCCCAGTAGATCAGACAGCATCTGTGGAGAGACACACCAAGTTAACATTTCAGGGCGATAGTTGATTATTTTCATTGTGTTACGGAATGTCCCTAAACGAGGTGAGATAAGCAGAGGGGTAGGCAGCTTAGAGAGGCCATTCTGGTGCTTCAAGTCTCATCAGCAAAATGTGCAGGGACCAAAATAGAGCAGTTCACATCGAGGATGGAGCACAGGTGAGAATTAGAGGAGCATAGATATGTTGGGATGCCTGGAGTGCTGGTCGTGTCATGAAAGGGCTTTTGCCACTGAGAGATTTATAAAGAAGGATAAAGAATATTGAGGCATCGCAGAACGAAAGAATATTGATGTGAACAGAGTTTGGATAGGATTTGGAGAAACAAGGAACTGCAGATGCTAGTTTACAAAAAAAAAAAACACAAAATACTGGAGTAACTCAGCAGGTCAGGTAGCATCCCTGGAGGACATGGATAGGTGATATTTTGGGTCTGAAAAATTGCCTATCCGTGTCCCCCAGAGATGCTGCCTGACCCGTTGAGTTACTCCATTACGTTGTGTGGTGTGTTTTCCTTGGATACGTTTTTGGTGAGTTTGGGATTATGGAGAATGGCGATGCCAAGGCAGCAGAAATAAAATGCCAAAACCAGGGATTAAAAAAATGAGAATCAGAGTTAAAAAGCATTCAAGCTGAGACAGCAGCAGGGGTGGAGTTGCTGTGGCAATGGAAGTTGGCAATGTGGTCGTAAGCTCACCTCAAGGTCAAATTGGACACCATTGTTGCTCATTTGATGGTTGGCGCAGTGGAGCAGCGGTAGAGTTGCTGCCTTACAGCGCCAGAGACCCGGGTTCGATCCTGACTAAGGGTGCCGTCTGTACGGAGTTTGCAAGTTCTCCCTGTGATTGCGTGAGATTTCTCCGGGTGCTCCGGTTTCCTCCCACACCCCAAAGACATACAGGTTTGTAGGTTAATTGACTTCTGTAGATTGTCCCTAGTGTGTAGGAGACAACGTGTGTACGGGTGATGTTTGGTTGGCGTGGACTCGGTGAGCCTAAGCCTGTTTCCGCACTGTATCTCTAAACTAAACCAAACTAAACATAAGATATTGACCATTGGAGAGGGTAAGGTTCTAAATGTCGTCAATAAATTCCTGTCCAAGGACTTTGCAGTTTGATTAAGAAAGAATTGGAGATGCTGGAAAAAACGAAGGTAGACAAAAATGCTGGAGAAACTCAGCGGGTGAGGCGGGAAGAAGGGTCTCGACCCGAAACATCACCTATTCCTTCTCTCCTTAGATGCTGCCTCACCCGCTGAGTTTCTCCAGCATTTTTGTCTGCCTTGCAATTTGATTAAGTTGCCAGAATCACTGCAGGGATCAAATGTCAGATCTAACGCCCCCGCTAGTTCCTACTGTCCTACGGTGAGAGAGATTTAATTGTTGGAGACATCTTAATTATTTCTTTAATGTCATAAGAAGGTAAGAAATCAAAGCAGGAATAGACCTTCTGGCCTGCTCATTCCTACTGCACCATTCAGTAAGTTCATGGCTCATCTTTCTCAGAGCCACTTTCTTGTGCTGTTCCCGTACCCCTTGATTCCCTCTCTCCTGGTATATGGTTGGAAAAAGCATCTCAACAATCTCAGTAGAAGCCTGGGGATTTCTTTCATACTTGTAATTCGGTCCACATGTCAATTCGTTTTTTGGGGAATTAAGAACCAGAGGACATTGGGGTGGCACGGTGGCGCAGCGGTAGAGTTGCTGTCTTACAGCGCCAGACTAGGGTGGTGTCTGTACAGAGTTTGTACGTTCACCCCATGACAGCTTTGGTTTGAGATCTTCAATTTCCTCCCACACTCCAAAGACGTACAGGTTTGTAGGTTAATTGGCTTGGTATAAATGTAAATTGTCCCTAGTGTGTGTAGGATAATGTTAATGTGCGGGGATCGCTTGTTGGTATGGACTGTTTCTGTCTTGTATCTCTTAACTACGATAAACTAAACTAAAGTAAAGGGGGAAAGAAAGGGGAAAGATTTAATAGGAACCTGAGGGGTAACATTTTTTCACAACGGGTGGTGGGTGTATGGAACGAGCTGCCAGAGGGACTAGTTGATGCGGGGACTATCCCAATGTTTGAGAAGCTTTAAGACAGGTACATGGATAGGACAGGTTTAGAGGGGTATGGGCCAAAAGCAGGCAGGTGGGACTAGTTTAGATGGGGCATGTTGGTCAGCTTCAGCAAGTTGGGTTGAGGGGCCTGTTTCCACGCTGAACTATAAGTGCTAGAAAAGAGGAGAAATCAGAAACAGATCAAATTCACTGAAATCCTCACCCGTGCAATTAAAGATTCAATAATTCTCATAATTCATAAACATGATTTTATTTGTCCCCTGTCCATTATCTCATTGGAATATTTATTCTCAGTGGAAGAGAAATGGAATCAAGGAAGATATTAATGTAAATTAATGGCAATTTTTTATATTTGATTGGCTCAATGAATAATGCAATGGATGTTTACTCGTGTGTCGGTGTTTGGATTTCTCCATTAGCTCAGAAATAGTTGTTATTTTTGAAGAATCCTATGTTCACATTAATTTAACTGAACGTATCGATCTGAATTTCTTGCCTGTACACAAAGCCGCTATTTTTGTAAATCCTGTTGGAAATGTTTTCCGAAAAGTGTTCTGGTTATTAAGAGGTCACCATACCTCCTGTGTTCAGTAAAGATGAGGAGAAGCCCAGGTTGCATTTTGTGCTGAGTCAACTGATCTCGGATGTTATCGATGTTGCTAATGTTTGCTGCTACTGGTTTGCAGAAGGAATAGTCACCTTTTAGCTACACCGAGGATAAGTGCAGATTATTTGTGATATCCCAAAGTCACACGGTTAAAGTCATACGAGCAGAATTAGGCCATTTGACCCCTGACACCCGTATTAATCAAGACCCAGTCAATCTCCGCTTTAAAAATACTGAATGACTTGGCCTCCACAGCCGTCTGTGGCAATGAATTCCACAGATTCACCACCCTCTGAATAGAAAAATTGCTCCTCATCTCCTTTCTAATGGAACATCCTTTTATTCTGAGGCTGTGCCCTCCGATCCTAGGCTCTCCCACTAGTGGAAACATCCTCTCCACATCCACTCCATCCAGGCCTTTCACTAATCGGTCGGTTTCAATCAGTTCCCCCACTGCAATGAGGTTCCAGCACTTATCAAGTATTACTAATTGTAATGGCACATTTTCAACGTTTCCTGTGCCCTCTTTTCCAGTTGCCATTAATACACAGGTACAGTAGGAGTGATCTTACGCAGACCCAATATGACAGATCTTCCAGACGTTATCTCCAGTTTAGTTGGTTGTTTATTGAAGCAGTTGTACAAACAAAGAGATGAACGTACCAAGTTTTCCTAATTCTGCATGCAAGTTGTAACTGGTTGCTCTGCGCCAGATCTGGTGAGAACTGTATGTGCTTCCTCCCTTGCCTGCCCCTTCCTGTCCCCTATGCCCTTATATATACACCACCCTGTGCATCTACTGACCGCCCCCCTAGTGTCCAAAATAATACTGCAAGATTAATCTAAGCAAAATAATATGATATGCCAAGGATAAACATAAATGGCTGCTACACTAATGATTCGTACCACCACTCCCCCTCTGTGATTACATGCCAGGCTTTGTCCTGCCTCTTACCCCACTACAATCACTCGGAAGAAGGGTCCCGACCGAAAACGTCACCTGTCCATGTCCTCCAGAGACACTGCCTGACCCGTTGAGTTCCTCCAGCACTTTGGTGCCAAACAGAAAGTACCAGTAAGTTTTGTACATCCGGTAATATATTTCACAAGAACTTATAAACACGTGTTTATAGCAGGAGTCGGTCACACAGCCCCTCGAGTTTGCTCCCCCCATTCAGTTAAGTCAATCGTGTCCTGAATGTATCTTCAGTTCTGCACAGTGACGCAGCGGTAGAGTTGCTGCCTCACATTGCCAGAGATCCGGCTTCAATCCTGAACTCGGGTGCTGTCTGTGTGGAGTTTGCTCGTTCTCCTTGTGACCATGTGGGTTTTTTCCGGGTGCTCCAGTTTCCTTCCACATTCCAGAGACGTGCAAGTTTGTAGGTTAATTGGCTTCTGTAAAGTTTGTCCCTGGTGGGTAGGATAGAATTAGTGTGAATTGTTGGTCGACATGGACTTGGTGGGCTGAAGGGCCTGCTACCACGTTATATCTCCAAACTAAACTACTGCATCCCCTCTAACCTCCAATAACATTTCATTCACTTGCTGATCACGCATCTACCTGTCTCTGCCAAACAACAAATCCCAGCCTCTGCTTCCACTACCCTTTGAGAAACGGTTCCATGCACTTTTACAGACTTTTTGCCGATTTTAAAATATTAAATGGGCAATTCCGTACTTTTAAACCATGGCCACTAAATTGACCACCAAGACTGAGCCAAGATGTTGTATGTCCACGTCATCCAGAGATGCTGCCTGACCCGCTGAGTTACTCCAGCACTTTGTGCCTTTATTTCTTCTAAGGTATTTATTTGGCTGTAAAGCATTTTAGTTCATCTAAGGGTTGTAACATTATGAGGTTTATGCTTTCGTTTTTTGGGAATTAATGGGATCATATCTGGAGTACAGTGTACAGCATTGCTCTGTGCAGGAATGAACTGCAAATGCTGGTTTACACCGAAGATAGACACAAAATGCTGGAGTAACTCAGCGGGACAGGCAGCATCAGGGGGACCAGGCGGCATGGGTGTCAGGTCAGAGGGAACCAGGCGGCATGGGTATCAGGTCAGAGTCAGGAAATCTGGAAAGATTTAACTGGAACCTGAGGAGCAACGTTTTCACACTGAGGGTGGTGGGCAGGAACTATAACAGCATTTAAAATACATTTGGACAGAGACCTGGATAGGAAAGGTTTAGAGAAATACGGGCCAGGTGGGACATTTAGGTTGGCATGGACAAACATCGAAGCATAGAAACATAGAAAATAGGTGCAGGTGTAGGCCATTCAGCCATTCGAGCCAGCACCTTCATTCAATATGATCATGACTGATCATCCAAAATCAGTACCCCGTTCCTGCTTTCTCCCCATATCCCTTGATTCCGTTAGCCCCAAGAGCTGTATCTAACTCTCTCTTGAAAACATCCAGTGAATTGGCCTCCACTGCCTTCTGTGGCAAAGAATTCCACAACTCTCTGGGTGAAAATGTTTTTCCTCATCTCATTCCTAAATGGCCTACCCCTTATTCTTCAATTGTGACCCCCTGGTTCTATACTCCCCCTTCACCTGGAACATTTTTCCTGCATCTAGCCTGGCCAATCCTTTAAGGGTTTTATATGTTTCCATAAGATATCCTCTCATCCTTCTAAATTCCAGTGAACACAACCCCAGTTGACCCATTATTTCATTCTTCCATCATATGGATAGATACAAATATAGAGCAAAAACACAATGGGGGCAGATAGAGCTGTTGGTGGGGAGGGGGGGGGATACTGGGCACATTGGAAGCGGTTCAGAGAAGTTCAATAGACAATAGGTGCAGAAGCATTCGGACCTTCGAGCCAGCACCGCCATTCAATGTGATCATGGCAGATCATCCCCAATCAGCACTCCGTTCCTGCCTTCTCCCCATATGCCCTGACTCCACTATCTTTAAGAGCCCTATCTAGCTCTCTCTTGAAAGTATCCAGAGAACCTGCCTCCACTGCCCTCTGAGGCAGAGAATTCCACAGACTCACAACTCTCTGTGAGAAAAAGTGTTTCCTCATCTCCGTTCTAAATGACTTACCCCTTATTCTTAAACTGTGGCCCCTGGTTCTGGACTCCCCCAACATCGGGAACATGTTTCCTGCACTAATTCCTGCAAGTTCACTTCACTAATACCTGGAGTGGGAGATGGTCTAATGGGGATGGGATAGTTTGTATCTTCTGAAGTCTGTAAAAGTGTAAGGGACCTTGATTGAAACATATAAGATCCTGTGGCGACTTGACATCTGTGGAGGAAGAGAGAATATTCTTCCTTGTGCACGGACAGAGGTGGTAACCTATTCCTTTTCTCCAGGAATGATGTCTGACCCGCTGAGATGCTCCAGCTTTTTGTGTCTATCTTCCATATCCAAATATCGACGGACTAGAATCTTTAGAGATAGACATGCAATCCGGGAGAGGGAGACAGGAGCATCGTTAAGATTCTAGATGGAGGGAGATAGGGTGGGCAATCTCAACAAGGGTCAGGTTCACGGGGAGATGAGAGATCGATACGACGAGGCAATGTTACAGTATCCATCAGAAGATATTAGACACAAATTATTTTTGCATCCAGTGTGTCCCCCTCCCTGACTATCGGTCTGAAGAAGGGTCTCAACCCGAAACGTCCCCTATTCCTTTTCACCAGAGATGCAGCCTGACCCGCTGAGTTACTCCAGCATTTTGTGCCTGCCTTCAGTGTAAATCAGCATCCACAGTTCCTTCTTACACAGATTGTTTTAACACTGATGATCCCTGAAATCTAAGAAACTGCCTTGCCTTATAAGATATTAAAGGAAGAAGGAAATAAAGGAGAAGGAAATATTGGTTGCGATTGGTAAACTTACATTGTGAGTTGAGTTTGGCAGAATTACTCATGAATATCTTCCCCAGTGTGGGACAAGTACAACATTAATGAAGCCCTAATTGATATCAATCTTTACATTTTCTTCGTGATTAGAAACATAAAAACATAGAAAATAGGTGCAGGAGAAGGCCATTCGGCCCTTCGAGCTAACACCGACATTCAATATGATCATGGCTGATCATCCTAAATCAGTCCCCCGTTCCTGCTTTTTCCCCCATATCCCTTGATTCCGTTAGCCCTAAGAGCTTTATCTCTCTCTTGAAAACATCCAGTGAATTGGCCTCCACTGCCTTCTGTGGCAGAGAATTCACAACTCTCTGGGTGAAGAAGTTTTTCCCCATCTCAGTCCTAAACGGCCTACACTTTATTCTTACAATTTGACCCCTAGTTCTCTCTCTGACCACAACTCTAGACCACAACTCTCTGTGAGAAAAAGTTTTCCTTGTCTCCGTTCTAAATGGCTTACTACTTATTCTTAAACTGTGGCCCCTGGTTCTGGACTCCCCCAACATCGGGAACATGTTTCCTGCCTCTAGCTTAATAATCTTATATGTTTCAATAAGATTCCCGCTCAACCTTCTAAACTCCAGAGTGTACAAGCCCAGCCGCTCCATTCTCTCAGCATATGACACTTCCTGGTGAACATACTCCCCTGGTGCTGTCTTGGAAGAAATTGCTGAATATGGAAGCAGCAACAATGACAAAATAGCTATATATTTCTGAGTTAGGAAGGTATTAAGGAATCTGCAAAATATTACAACCCTGCGGTATGAATATTGATTTCTCTAACTTCAAGTAGCCCTTGCATCACCTCTCTCGCTGTTCCTGCCCCATCCTAGTCATCCTACTAGTTTCACTGTTGTCCTGTCGAGTTTCATTGTCTGTATAATTCATTATCACCTACCCCTCAGCCAACAAGCCAACAATGGACCATTGTGGGCTCCACATTTCCTTGATCATGGTCTTGCATGTCTTTCATTCATTTGTTCTACGTACCTTCTTTATCTCTCATTTCCTTATCTCCTAACTCTCATTCTGAAGAAGGGGCTCGTCCCGAAATGTCACCTATCCCTTTTCTTCAGCGATGCTGCCTGACCTGCTGAGTTACGTCAGCATTTTGTGTCTATATTTGGTATAAATCAACATCTGCAGTTCCTTCCCACCCATATCTTCTTTAATCCCACTGCACACTCAACTGTACCAAACCTGTCTGAAGAAGGGTCTCGACCCGAAACGTCGCCCATTCCTTCACTCCAGAGATGCTGCCTGACCCGCTGAGTTACTCCAGCATTTTGTGTCTACCTTTGTACCAAAAAAACATTGGTTTATTGAAATGCTAGGATATTACACAAACCTAACACTGGACAGTCCTAGTAAGTGCATGGATGTAGCTGTTGGCATCTAGACTGCCACACGATAAGAACATTACAGAATTGCCTTTCAGATGATAAATGCTAATTGAAAACCTATAGAACAAACCTACACACCTGCCACATTAGGGTGGCACAGCGGTAGAGTGGCTTCCTTACAGCACCAGAGGCCTGGATTCAATCCTGTCTACGGGTGCTGTCTGTGCGGAGTTTGTACGTTCTCCCTGTGACCGCGTGGGTTTTCTCTGGGTGCTCTGGTTTCCTCCCACATCCCTACCACGTTCAGGTTTTTAGGTGTGGGATGGAACTGTGACTTACACTGAAGATAGACCCAAAATGCCAGAGTAACTCAGTGGGACAGGCAGCATCTCTGGAGAAAAGGAACTGGTGATATTTCGGGTCGAGGCCCTTCTTCAGACTGAGACTTAGGGGAGAGGGAATCTAGAGGTATAGGAGGGTACACAGAGCATGTAAGGTGTGAAAAGGACAGATCAAAGCAGAGAATGGTCTAGGAAATGTACAATGATTGATTGGTGGCTGAAGGGAAGGTGACAACAAGGTGTACAAACAGTAAAATTAACCAGGAGGACAATAGACAATAGGTGCAGGAGTAGGCCATTTGGCCCTTCGAGCAATGTGATCATGGCTGATCATCCCCAATCAGTACCCCGTTCCTGCCTTCTCCCCATATCCCCTGACTCTGCTGTGTTTAAGAGCTCTATCTAGCTCTCTCTTGAAAGCATCCAGAGAACCTGCCTCCACCGCCCTCTGAGGCAGAGAATTCCACAGACTCACAACTCTCAAAATAGACACAAAATGCTGCAACATTTTCAGGATGAAATGTTAACAAACAAAAATTTCAACATGTATAAGCTCTTTCTCAGAAGCGTTTGATGTAGATTCATTCATTTGTTTTTTACCTTGGTGAGATCTTGCTGGACTGCACATTCCCCTCTCTCCCCTCTGCCATCTCCCTTCTTCTGGGGATATTGGAGCCTGCTGGGGTCTCCCTCCCTGAGTTTAGTTTCGTTTAGTTTAGAGATACAGCGCGGAAACAAACCCTTCAGCCCACCAGCGATCAACCTGTACACCAACACTATCCTACACGCACTAGGAACAATTTACAATTATTACCGAAGCCCATTTACCTACTAACCTGCACGTCTTTGGAGTGTGGGAGTAAACCGGAGCACCCGGAAAAAAACCACGCGGTCATAGGGAGAACATACAAACTCTAAACAGACATCACCCGTGGTCAGGATCGAACCCGATCTCTGGCGCTGCAAGGCAGCAACTCTACCGCTGCGCCACCGTGCCGCCCTTTGTATCTGTGGGGTTAGTCGAGGAAATTTATCGTGGAAATGATGAATTTGCCAAAGTGCCTTAAACCGAATACTATACTGTAAATCTAATATTGCAAATTAAGATAGTTGTGTTTGAAAAATGCTCTGCGCAGTACTCCTGAATTTATATGAAACATGGTACTGAATTGGTTAGAACCATTTATTTGCCTGTAAAACCTCACCAGGAAAAATTATCCCCACCACATGAGAAGGAAAAAAGATTCCCCAGAGATGCTGCCTGACCCGCTGAGTTACTCCAGCACTCTGTGTCTATCTTTGGTATAAACCAACATCTGTTGTTGTTTTTTTGTTTCTACATAAGAAAGTATCCTATGTGGTGCAAACAGTTTCATTTGGTGATTTGAATAGCTATCATTCATTCAACTGTCATTATCTAAAGAGAGCATTGACACAACGGGTTGTAAATAGACAATAGGTGCAGGAGTAGGCCATTTGGCCCTTCGAGCCAGCACCGCCATTCAATGTGATCATGGCTGATCATCCCCAATCAGTACCCCGTTCCTGCCTTCTCCCCATATCCCCTGACTCCGCTATTTTTAAGAGCCCTGTCTAGCTCTCTCTTGACAGCATCCAGAGAGCCTGCCTCCACCGCCCTCTGAGGCAGAGAATTCCACAGACAACTCCACTATTTTTAAGAGCCCTATCTAGCTCTTGAAAGCATCCAGATAACCGGCCTCCACCGCCCTCTGAGGCAGAGAATTCCACAGACTCGCAACTCTCTGTGAGAAAAAGTGTTTCCTCGTCTCCGTTCTAAATGGCTTACCCCTTATACTTAAACTGTGGCCCCTGGTTCTGGACTCGCCCAACATCGGAAACATGTTTCCTGCCTCTAACATGTCCAAACCCTTAATATTCTTATATGTTTCAATAAGATACCCTCTCATCCTTCTAAACTCCAGAGTGTACAAGCCCATTCCTGAGCCTGAGTCCCGTGTTATTTTGGGTATTGGCTATCTTCAAGGGACAGATTGACAGATTCTTGATTAATGCGGGTGTCAGGGGTTGTGGGGAGAAGGCAGGAGAATGGGGTTGAGAGGGAGAGATAGATCAGCCACGATTGAATGGTGGAGTAGACTTGATGGGCCGAATGGCCTAATTCTGCTCGAAGAACATAAACTTAGGAACTTTATCACACAGAGGATGGTGGGTATTTTGGAATGAACTGCCAAAAGAGGTAGCTAAGACCAAAAGAGGTCCAGGTACATGGATAGGAAAGGTAGAGTAGGGATAGGTGGGTCTAACTTAGATTGGTCACCTTGGTCGGCATGGATGAGTTGGGCCAAAGAGCCGAAGGACCTTTTTCCGCACTGTATGACTCTATGACTAACCCAAACCTTGTTGACACTAACCTCCATTCATCCAACCATCTAGCATTAATATCTAACGGGAAAAAAAAGTCTCCTGTTATTACAGATGCCTGAAGACCCCTCGCTAGTCCGAGATTTGATTCTGCACACACTTCTGGACCCCCGGGTTTGGAGACGGTAGCTCAGAATTCCCCACCGGCGACGCAGGATCTTCGCACAAACATTTATGGGCCCTCGATTCCCGCCACACCTCCCGCCATGAGCCGCTCCATGTCTACCTGGTTGCCATTTGCAATCTCCCTCATCGGACACGTTGTGCTTCTCAGATAGACATCCAAGAACTTCATCCAGACCAAGGCTGCATGATAATGTAACACCAACGACTTCCCCGCCATTGTCTAACCGCCAGACATTCGCCAGTCCTCGGGTTACAGCCAAGAATCTTCAACAGGTTGTCATCAACGCTCGCCATTTCACGCTGTCCAGGAAATCGAAAAGACTTCATCTTTGGACTTCCATACACCATGCATCATCCCTGATTGGCGTTGGGAGACGCTTCATTTTTCTAACCCTTTCTCATTCATCATTTCATTGTTTGCATGAAATCACAACAAACTTGGACCAAGACGATGCTCCTTCCTACAGATAGACTAAGTTGAAGGGAACCGGTCTAAATGTAAGGTCCAATTCCAATGCAATTTGAGGTCAGTTTTGAGGAACATCTTGGGTTGACATTCATTTCGGTGTTCAAACGAATATGAATTAAGGTTCCTCGAGCCCATCAATTTCATTGATGTTTAAATCATTCATAATTCATTTTAAATTTTGTAATTGGTGCAATTAAAAATCCAACACTTACAACATATGATTTAATCTATCATCTGTTGTGACACTTAAAAGTGTGTCATAACATTTACATCTGCTGCTGTTGAATGAATGGGCAGATGTCATAACCCTTGTATCCCCTCTCCGTCCCTCCCCCCACCCTAGTCGTCATACTAGTCTGAAGAAGGGTCTCGACCTGAAACATCACCTGTTCCTTTTCTCCACAACTGTGCCCGACCCGCTGAGTTTTTCCAGCTTTTTTGTGTCTATTTACTAGTTTCACTGTCATCCTGTTGAGTTTCGCTGTCTGTACAACTCGTTATCACCTAGCCCACAGCCAACAATGGACCATTGTGGGCTCCATCTTTCCTTGATCATCGTTACTTTTTCGATATCTTTCCTACGTCTGTTCTATATCTCTCTACATCACCGTCTATATCTCTCGTTTCCCTTTCCCCTGACCCTCAGTCTGAAGAAGGGTCTCGACCCAATACGTCACCTATCCATGTACTCCAGAGATGCTGCCTGACCTGCTGAGTTACTCCAACTTTTTATTGTCTATCTTTTGTCTTCAAGTGTCGGCATATCAAGTGCTAATGGCAATAAAGTGTTTTGATCTTGTACAGTGCCGAAAAACTCAGAAACATAGAAGCATAGAAAATAGGTGCAGGAGTAGGCCATTCGGCCCTTCGAGCCAGCACCACCATTCAATATTATCATGGCTGATCATCCAAAATCAGTACCCCGTTCCTGCTTTCTCCCCATATCCCTTGATTCCGTTAACCCTAAGAGTTGTATCAAACTCTCTCTTGAAAACATCCAGAGAATTGCCTTATGTGGCAGAAAACCCCACTTGACTGGGCATGGAGTAAACATGCATCTATTCAAACGACTTTGTTCATTTATAAGTTGCAATACATTCAAGTTCCTTTGTAGAAACCAAACAATTGTCACGCAGCTGAGATAACAGAGCGTCTTCAGCAAACAATGGCCCTTATTTGTGAACATATTTCCTCCAATTTGTCCTAAGTACCATCTATATCTCTCGTTTCCCTTTCCCCTGACTCTCAGTCTGAAGAAGGGTTCGACCCGAAACATCCCCTGATCATTCTCCCCCACAGATGCTGCCTGACCTGCCTAGTTACTCCAGCTTTGTGTGTCTGCCTTACATTTACTCTATTGTTGCAGCCCCAGGGTATTGACCGAATGATCCCAGAATCACGTGTTGGAGCCCATTCCCAACACATTTCTCTCACGTTCCCAGGTTTATTGCTCTTGTCTGAAGAAGGGTCTCGACCCGAAACCTCCCCTGTCCATTCTCCCCCACAGATGCTGCCTGATCCGCATTATGTTCTTTGCTCCAGATTCCAACGCCTGCAGTTCCCTGTGTCTCCATTTTATTGCTTTTGTTTTCATTTTGCCCTTCTCTCTGTTTGGGGTAATTCCCCATCACACTAAGTGCTACGCCGATCCCAGACATTAGTCCGTGTCCAACCGCACCGCGGCAATCAATGGATGAAGGTTTAAACGTGTAGGAAGGAACTGCAGATGCTGGTTTACACCGAACATAGACACAAAATGCTGGAGTAACTGAACTTCTTCAGACTTCTTCAGTCTGAAGAAGGGTCTCGACCTGAAACGTCACCCATTCCTTCTCTCCAGAGATGCTGCCTGACCCGCTGAGATGCTCCAGCATTTTGTGTCTGTCTTTGAAGAAGAGTTACAGCTACCCTGTGCTAACCAGAATTTCAATTGGATTCAAAAATCCGTCATTTCCTTTCACTTCACAATGAAGGGCGTTTGAGTGTGTCCTTTTAACTCACAAACCATTCCATTAAACCTGCTTTTAACATGTGCATGTATGATATTTTTAAAAGCCTAAAGTTTGAAAATACGCTAGAATTTAGTCTTATTTGGTTACAAATGACACACTGTTTCATCCACACTAAATTTCCCCCTTGATCCAGATTCCCGGTGGACGAGCCAAGGTGAGTGGAAGCAGCAGATTTGATATCAGTAATAGTGAAAGAATCACAAATATTGTCCAGGATCTTTTTAATCATCTAAATAGTTTGTGAATTACACAGGGGACAGACCTGATAGCTCTGAATCTGGCGACAAAATGGAACAATAGAAGTTTGCACGATTCTAGTTTAATGGAACTGTGACTATCTGGGGGAAAGAATGTACAGTAAAACGTAGCCAATGGTCTGGAATTTTGCTCGATTCGCCCTCTGCAATCAGGGATGTGTGTGACGTAACCTTGACCAGAACACAGAGCGCTGGATGTACTCAGTGGGTCAGGCAGCATCTGTGGAAGCAAATAGACAGACAACGTTTCAGGTCGATTCAGACAGATTTTTTCTGCGACTGCCGGCGTCGTATCAGGGTCACCCAGAGATTTGGAACATTTCAAAATCCAGCGGTGACAAAAAAAAAAGAAAAAACACCAGCGACTCATACGTCATCACGTCATCACGCTGCTAATTTTTCGATGACCTGATACGTCAGTCAATGATGCCGGCAGACGCCGAAAAAATCGGCAAGTGGGACAGGCCCTTAAAGAAGAGTCCCGCCCGAAACATCGCCTGCCCATTCCCTCCACAGATGCTGCCTGACCCACAGAGTTCCTCCAGCACTTGGTGTTTTGCTCCAGATTCCAGCATCTGCAATTTCCTGTGTCTCCATTTTAAGAACCTTTCCTCAGCTGGTGAAATGGATTGGGGTTGAGTGGTGGATTGTGACCCGAGTCACTCACTCAAATGAGTGACTGTCTTCTTGGTCTCCTGGGTTTCACTTTAACCGTGAAACGATTGTTATTTTTGACCTCAATATTACACCTTCAGATAAATGTAATATCAGTCCGAAGAAGGTTCCCTGACCCTAAACGTCACCTATCCATATTCTCCAGAGATGCTGAGATACTGACCCGCTGAGTACTCCAGCGCTTTGTGTCTTTTTTTTGCAACCCAGTATCTGCAGTTCCTTGTATCCACAATGTAATGTCAACATGCACACATGCCCATAAATTAGTTTCAGTTTAATTTATTGCCACTTGTCACCGAGGTACAGTGAAAAGCTTTTGTTGCGTACTATCCAGTCTATTGCCTGCATCCAGATTCTTGTTGGGTCATACGTTCACACCTTGTGCGTCTCCGTACCAGGGTCTTGTCCGCTGGTGCCGTGCGTTCTGTGGTGCCTGATTAAGCTCCTTTGGGAGAAGAATAGACGGGGCCGTTTCTAGCTGGTTCAGTCATGAGTTGGTCAGTTTCTTCCATACTCCCGCATGGTTTCAGTCTGCTTCCAAGCACAGCCCTAAAGGTTTGAATGGGGGTCAATGAAAGGGGGACAGAAGGGTGGAGAATCCTCTTAATTACCTTCAATTCACTTCATTATCTCCCCGAATGCCCCCTCTCCACTTTCAGTGGCAGCGGCTCACAGGAGTTGGTGAGGATGGTGTGTTGTCTTCACAGAGGGTGCACATGCACACTCAAACACATCTCAAGGCACACATCGAAGCTGAGATGTTTATTAATTTTGATTCCAATATTACACCTTCAGATTAATGTCCCATTCAATAGAACACATCCGAAGGCATGCGACAGAAAGTTTTTCACTGTACACATGTCAATAAACTAAACTGAACTGGAAAAGAAAACAGCAAATGCCACCCCCCACCCCCCTGTCCATTTCCGTCCACAGATGCGGGCTGACCCGCTGAGTTCTCCCAGCACTTTGTACTCAAATTTTCCAGCGTGTACGGTTCCTTGCATCTCCAAACCTCAATGTTCCCCATTCACTCCCATGTGGTCAATGTTCTGTGCTAAAGTGAAACTAACACCCTAGTCATTGTACCAGTTTCATTGTCATTTTGTTGAGTTTCACTGTCTGTATATAACTCGTTATCACCTTCCCCACAGCCAGCAATGGATCATTGTGGGCTCTACCCTTCCTTGATCATTGTTGGTTTTTACACATCTTTCATTCATTTGTCCTATGTACCGTCTATATCTCTCGTTTCCCTTTCCCCTGACTCCCAGTCTGAAGTAGGGTCTTGACCCGAAACGCCCCCTGTTCCTTTTCTCCAGAGATGCCGCCTGACCCACTGTGTTACTCCAGCTTTTTGTGTCTATCTTCAATTAATTCCTTTCTCTTCGTGAACGAATTATAGTTTATGATCTTTGGGAAATTCGAGGAACCTTGTCGCAAAGCGATTAGTAAAGGGCCTGTCCCACTTTCACGACTTAATTCGAAACCTCTGCCGAGTTTAAAGAAAAAGAAATCAAGACCGTGGTAATCTACGACCTTTCACGACTACGTTTATGAACTCCTACGAGTATGTCTACGAATTCCCACGACTATTTCGATGCCCTCCTTACGAGTAAAAAGTTGCAATTTCTTTCATCCCAACCATTTCTTTACTCGTGGACATTTTTTATCGGGCTGGAAAAAACGTCCCGACTTACCTGATGCCCCGAGTACCTACGGCTGGCATAACGAGCCGCTACGATATATCTACGGACTCCTACGACCTCCTACGGACTCGTTACGAAAATTCTGCGAGTTTGAATCAAGGGGAAAACTCGAGGGAATTGGTGAATAACTCGTGAAATTGGGACAGGCCCTTAACTCTTGTAGGTATATTTGTTGAAACCGCTGCACTCGGATAATTCCATTCGGCTTAAAACTCCGTATTGTTGGACTGCCCCGGATTGTATGATTATCCTGGCTGGGACTATGAGGGTTTAGTAATACCTGGAACTGCCCAGTAGATACTCCAGTTAAATAACCTGCTCAATACAATGCTTTATGGCAACCCATGTCTGTCCTCTCGAATCTATTGCGTAGGAAGGAGGATGGGTCTCGACTGGAAACGTCACCCATTCCTTCTCTCCAGAGATGCTGCCTGTCCCGCTGAGTTACTCCAGCTTTTTGTGTCCACCTTCGGTTTAAACCAGCATCTGCACTTCCTTCCAACACTCTATTCTTATGCATCGGAAGAAAGCATCTGCTGTGAATGTTTACAGCTGGTAGCAAAGAAATCCCTCCAGGGACCAAGGCAGATCTGAAACTAAAGGAGCTGAAACTGACTCTGATTTCATGTTTGCTATAGTTTGTTGTACTTCGGCCCTTCTCAAGATGTTTGATTAAAATCCTGAAACATCACCTATTCTAGAGATGCTGCCTGGCCCGCTGAGTTACTCCAGCATTTTGTGTTTATCAATGGTAAATTAGACATGCCCTTGTCTGATATCTCTGTCCCCACTCTATTTAGATTTATTACCTGGAAAATATTGTGTCGGGAAGCAATGCTGCGACCTTATTTATTTTGAAAAGCATACACTCATTTAAAAATCTTCTTAAAACATAATAAATTTCATAAAATATGCATTTTTGAGACCTTAATCATAGAAATTGTACCTTTAAGAGATGATTGAATAATTTAAACACGTATGTCCAAAAAAATGGTGAAAAACAAAATGTCATTTGTAATCTCCTGCCAGTGAATGGTCAGATACTATCCCATGTGGAGGCAAGAAACATGATTATTTTTTTAAACTCGCACCAACTTCATAATCTAATTTTATTCGAGGACCAGTTAGCAACGAGGATAATAGCTAAAGAATCCAAATGTTTTATTAAAATGTGTTTAGTCCATGAATATCCTGTGGCTCATGCACACTTGTATTCAATGTTATGGTGAATACACTTGTATTCAATGTTATGGTGAATTGTTAACTGAAGTATTTTTTTGTTGAGTTTTTGTGCAAAAATGGAAAGACATTTTGTCGTACTTCATGTTCAACGCAACGGGAGTTCCAACGATTATACGTTGCAACCTTTTTAATGTGACGTTTGTACTAATTATTAACCGAACAAACTAACCACATGTATGTGAAAGGTGGTAACTATTAACTTGCATTCAACGCAAGTTAAAAGTTTCATTCAAACGCTACTTGAAAATTGTTCAGCTGGAACAGTTATGTGTTGTATAATATCATTTTATTTTTGAGCTAAATCAATAAAATGGATTTCAGATTTCAATGGAATTGTGAATTAGTGTGGCATTTTTAATGTTAAGGAGCTTCTGGAATTGCGTTCTGTTTCCGCGCTGTATCTCTAAGCTAAACTAAAAATTAGTTGCCGGTCTTTTCGGTGGGTTTGCCTTCTGTACATTGGCATTATTCTCGCATTTCTCTTCGATTATTTCTCTCTGGACCTTCATGAATCTACTTAAAATCTGTGGTCAAGAAGGTGAATGCTCAGTTACAACATAGAACACAGAACAGCACGGCACAAGAACAGGCCCTTCGGCCCACAATGTCTGTGCAGAATATAATGCCACGACCAACTCTTATCTACCTGTACCTGATCCATATCCCTCCATTCCCTGCATATCCACATGCCTATCCAAATGCCTCTTGAGTGCCACTGCTGCATCTGCCTCCACCACCATCCCCAGCAGTGCGTTCCAGCACTCACTCACTACTCTTTCTGTAAAAAAAACATGCTCCACGCATCTCCTTTAAACTTTGCCGCTCTCAGTTAGTTTTTGTAACTGCACCATGTTATACTGATTTAAACATAAGAGAAAACACAGGTCAACTCTCCTCCAAATGCTTCCTTTCCTTCTTTTGGAGAAGGGGCAGTCACCATGAAGTCAGGAGATTCCCGCCTGCTTTATGGAAAATCGCTGACACCAACCTGGCTTCCTTTAATCCATTATGCACTGTTTAGGGGGTAGAGAGGGAGGGGGGTAGAGAGGGAGAGAGAGGGAGAGAGAGGGGGTAGAGAGGGAGAGGGGGGTAGAGAGGGAGAGGGGCAGAGAGGGAGGAGGGTAGAGAGAAAGAGAGAGGGAGGGGGTAGAGGGAGGGAGAGGGGTAGAGAGGGAGGAGGGTAGAGAGAGAGAGGGAGGGGGGTAGAGGGAGAGGGCAAGGCCTCCCACTTCAATCCAGAGAGAGGGAGGGGGTAGAGAGGGAGGTAGAGAGGGGGGTAGTGAGGGAGGGGAGGGGGAGGGGGAGGGGAGGGGGTAGCATGGGAGAGGGAGGGAAGTAGAGGGAGGGGGTAGAGAGGGTGTGAATGAGAGTTGATGGGGAGGGGTATAGAGGGGGAGGAAGGGTAGAGAGGGAGAGGGCGAGAGAGGGAGTGTAGACGTGGCAACTACCCTCGCCCATCGTCGCGAGGCCACGCTGCTGCGGTCACGATGCGTCGCGGGTAGAACACACACACATATACATACATACAAGATGAGACTTTTATACGTATAGAGATAACAACATTTAAAAGGCACTTGTACAGGTACATGGATGGGACAGATTTAGGGGGATATGGGCCAAATGTAGGCAGGTGGGACTAGTGTAGATGGGGCATCTTTGTCAGCATGCGCATTGGGCTAAAGGTTTTGTTTCCACCCTGTATGACTATCTTAAAGGAAAACAAATTGTTGGGGAAACTCAGCGGATCAGGCAGTATCTGTATAGGACATGGATAGTTGAATAAGGGCCTGAAGAAGGGTCTTGATTTGAAACGTCACCCATTCCTTCTCTCCACAGATGCTACCTTGTCCCGCTGAGTTACTCCAGCATCTTGTGTCTATGTTGGACAGTTGATATATCGAGTCAGGACAGTTCTTCAGACTGGAGAAGGATATTGACCTGAAACTTCACCGTTCCATGTCATCCACAGATGCTGCCTGACCAGCTGAGTTTCTCCAGTACTTTGTGTTTCGCTCAAGACTCCAGCATCTGCAGTTCCTTGTGTCTCAGAGTCACTTGTTGCTGCCAGCACTGCCTCCCTCGACCAATGCACAGCAGTGTCCAGGTCACTTGTATCACTGGCTCAGATGGCCCTGAATCTATCCCACTGTGACCAGCCGATTCATTCACTTGTTGAGGTTTCCACACTTCTCAGAGTTCAACAAGGTCACATCACATTCTTATATAATTTACCAGCTCATGCCAAACATTGCAACTTTTGTTCAGAAACTGATGCTATCTCATGGAACCTAACCCACGCATGCGGCAGTTCTCCACGTGCCCACACGATGGCGATACTGCGCAGCTGTGCAAGAGGACATCAAGTCAAGTCAAGGCAAGTGAGATTTATTGTCATGTGTCCCAGATAGGACAATGAAATTCTTGCTTTGCTTCAGCACAACAGAATATGGTCGGCATGAATACAGTCAGCAAACACAATGTGCAGGACAGAACCAAAGATCATAGAGCTCCATGATCTTTGGACAGAACTGCAGATGCTGGTTTTAAACCGAAGGTAGACACACAATGCTGGAGTAACTCAGCGGGACAGGCAGCATCTCTGGAGAGAAGGAATGGGTGACGTTTCGGGATGAGACCCTTAAAGAAGGGTCCTTCTCTCCAGAGGTGCTGCCTGTCCCGCTGAGTTACTCCAGCATTTTGTGTCTATCAGCAAACAAAATGCTGGTTGAATTTAAAATCCAGTTATTATAACTTGTACCAAAGCAATTTTTGCTTAAAATTTAAGCCTACAAGGCAGTTAAAGACTATCAGAGGTATCGTGGCACAGCGGTAGATCTGCTGCCCTCACAGCACCCAAGACCCAGGTTCGATCCTGACTACAGGTGCTGTATGGAGTTTGTACATTCTCCCCGTGGCCACGTGGGTTTTCTCCGGGTGCTCCGGTTTCCTCCCGCACTCCAAAGACGTACAGGTTTGTAGGTTAATATGCTTCGGTATCATTGTAAATTGTCCCTGGTGTGTAGGGTTGTCCTGGTGTACGGGGTGATCGCTGGCCGGCACGGACCCGGTGGGCCAAAGGGCCTGTCTCCACGCTGCGCTTCTAAAGTAAAGTCTAAACTTGTATCAAAGCAATTTTCACTTACAAGTTAAGCCTGCAAGGCAGTTAATGAATATCACCAGCGGCACAGTGTCGCAGCAGGGTTCGATCCTGACCTCGGGCACTGTCTGTGTGGAGTTTGCGTGTTCTCCCTGGGACCATGTGCTTTTCATCGGGTTCTCTGGATTTCTCCCACATTCCAATGACATGCAGTTTTGTAGGTTAATTGGCCTCCATAAATTGCCCCCTAGAGTGTAGGGAGTGGATGAGACAGTGGGATAACTAGTGTGAACGTGGGATCAGAATGGACTGGGTGGATTGAAGGGCCTGTTTCCATTCTGTATGTCTAAACTAAACTAAGTTAATGCACTGACCCCGTTTTGTTTTCAATCAGGAGATTTCACATCTCGTTGTAATTGGACAAGATATCTCACTGGACCGCCAAAGCAACCAAACCAACCGAGTCTGAAGAAGGGTCTCGACCCGAAACGTCACCTGTCCATGTTCTCTGGAGATGCTGCCTGACCCGCTGAGTTACTCCAGCATTTTGTGTCCTTTTTCTTTCCAACAAAACCAATCCTTCTCTTGGAACCATGTGGGCTGGAGGGCCACGAGACAAAGGACTGCCAAGTCAGCAAGAACTGCAACCTGTGCGGGGGAGGCAGGCCACCTTTACGGGACCTGCCCTAAAAGAGCCTGTAGTCTTGTCACCTACGAACAGGCGACAAGAGGGGCTGTTGCCAACGAGACGCCCCCCCCCTTCACTGCCAAGACCCCAGCAGACCCCACAGGGATGCGGACAGCTCGACTACCTCGAGCCCCCAACCACCGGTCGGAGACCCCCAGCGCCCTGTCCAGGAGGGAGAGTCGATTGAAGAGGGCGAACAGCAGGAGGAATGGCATGTGGTGAACAGGAAGAAACACCGGAGGGTTCTGCCCAAAGTGCCAAGGCCGGAAGGGACGGGTAAGTCCAAGAAAAGAGTTCTTTCCCAGACAGACGCCAGCAACCTCTCCTTGTCCGAGGGTGAGGCGACATTGAGGACCCGACGACGGAGGCAGAGGAAGAAAACTGGGGAGGAAAAGGGAAAGGTCATGCCTATTGTCCCCCATCTCCGGGAGACCGGGAGCAGTGCAACGGCCGATGGGCCCCAGCACCGTGATACGAGGAGCAGTGCAGTGGCCAATGGGCCCCATCTCCGGGAGACCGGGAGCAGTGCAACGGCCGATGGGCCCCAGCACCGTGATACGAGGAGCAGTGCAGTGGCCAATGGGCCCCATCTCCAGGAGACCGGGAGCAGTGCAACGGCCGATGGGCCCCAGCACCGTGATACGAGGAGCAGTGCAGTGGCCAATGGGCCCCATCTCCAGGAGACCGGGAGCAGTGCAACGGCCGATGGGCCCCAGCACCGTGATACGAGGAGCAGTGCAACGGCCGATGGGCCCCTTTCTCCGGGAGACCGGGAGCAGTGCAACGGCCAATGGGCCCCAGCTCCGGGAGACTGGGAGAAGTGCAGTGGCCAATGGGCCCCATCTTCGGGAGACTGGGAGCACGGAATCAGCCAACGTACCCCAGCTACAGGAGACGGAGGGGGTGGCACACTCAGAAGGGGGTGGAACAAGGAGGGTTCCCCCCCCGACCACAACTCCGGTTACGCCAGAGGGAACCCCCCTCCTTGAGGATGTCAGCACCCAGTACCTGAGCCCCGGAAAGGTTTTGCAATTCACCGAAGCGATGGACATGAGGGTACAAGATGACGGTCAGTGACTCTAAAGGACAATGGAGCTCAAATGGTGTTCAGCGAAACGATCGCCGAGCCTGCGCTTGGTCTCGCCGATGTAGGTATATTGGACCAACACAAACTTTACAAGGTAGACAAAAATGCTGAAGAAACTCAGCGGGTGCAGCAGCATCTATGGAGCAAAGTAAATAGGCAACGTTTCGGGCCGAAACCCTTCTTCAGACTGATGGAGGGTGGGGGGGGGGGGGAGAGAAGAAAGGAAAAAGGAAGAGGAGGAGCCCGAGGGCTGAGGGAAAGCTGAGAAGGGGAGGAGACAGCAAGGGCTACCGGAAATGGGAGAATTCAATGTTTATGCCACTAGGATGCAGACTGTCCAAGCGGAATATGAGGTGCTGTCCTCTAATTTCCGGTGGTGCTCACTCTGGCCATGGAGGAGGCCCAGGACAGAAAGGTCGGATTCGGAATGGGAGGGGGAGTTGAAGTGCTGAGCCTCCGGGAGATCAGGTTGGTTAATACAGACCGAACTGAGGTGTTCGGCAAAACGATCGCCAAGCCTACGCTTGGTCTCACCGATGTAGATCAGCTGACATCTAGAGCAGCAGATGCAATAGATGAGGTTGGAGGAGGTGCAGGTGAACCTCTGTCGCACCTGGAACGACTGCTTGGGTCCTTGAATGGAGTCGAAGGGGGAGGTGAAGGGACAAGTGTTGCATCTCTTGCGGTTGCAAGGGAAAGTACCAGGGGAGGGGGTGGTATGGGAGGGAAGGGAAGAATTGACAAGGGAGTTACGGAGGGAGCGGTCTTTGCAGAAAGCAGACAGGGGGGGGGGAGATGGGAAGATGTGGCGAGTGGTGGGGTCACGTTGGAGGTGGCGAAAATGACGGAGGACTATTTGTTGTATGTGACGGCTGGTGGGGTGAAAGGTGAGGACTAGGGGGACTCTGCCCTTGTTACGAGTGGGGGGATGGGGAGAGAGAGCAGTGTTGCGGGGTATGGAAGAGACCCTGGTGCGAGCCTCATCTATGGTGGAGGAGGGGAACCCCCGTTCCCTGAAGAATGATGACATTTCCGATGCCCTGGTGTGGAACGCCTCATCCTGATGCAGGTGCAGCGTAGACGAAGGAATTGGGAGTAGGGGATGGAGTCCTTACAGGAAGCAGGGTGGGAAGAAGAGTAGTCTAGACTACTGTCTAGACTATAGTACTTACTGTATATTAAACTTTATAAAATGGACTTCAGAATAGCTAAAAAAGTTGAGTTAAAAGGCACATTAAATATTCACCTCTGTATATTTGCTGCTTTAGCTGCCTTAGTAACAAATGTAATTATTCCTTTAAAAAAATTTTTTTTAATGTCTCCATGTTGGTTGGTGCTTGGGAAATAGTTACTCACTACATCATGAAAAAGTTGAGCATAATTTATTTAGATGTTCATGGGGAAAGGAACAATCGACCATATATTTCTTGCTTTTAATACCTAGAGCTATGCAATATAAAGAGATTCATTCTGAACCCATTTTGGAAATTAGCATCAGCAAACAATGCTTGGTTGTTCTCAGATCCTTATCTACTTTCTTATTTAAAAGATACCATTATGTTTGAATTTACGGTTCACTATTAAGATTTCTTCGTTACATTTCTATGTTACAAAGGCTTGGTACAAAGAGACACTTTCATCAAGACCATTTATTGCCACAGCACAAGAATGCCTTGAAGGAGGAAAAGCCAGGGGTGAAAAGATACAGATTCTGTAAACTGCCCAAATGTTTAATGAAAATTGTTGTGAAAAGTGGGGAAGTATTGTACTCCTTCAATCCCACCCTGAGTGTTAAGCCATCTATACTTTCATTAAAGGTAGACACAAAATGCTGGAGTAACTCAGCGGGACTGGCAGCATCTCTGGAGAGAAGGAATGGGCGACGTTTCGGGTCGAGACCCTTCTTCAGACTGATATCAGGGGAGGGGGCGGGACAAGGATAGAATGTAGGCAGAGACAGAAAGACTTGTGGGAGAACTGGGAAGGGGAAGGGGATGGAGAGGGAAAGCAGGGGCTATCTGAAGTTGGAGAAGTCAATGTTCATACCGCTAGGGTGTAAGCTGCCCAAGTGAAATTTGAGGTGCTGCTCCTCCAATTTGCGCTGGGCCTCACTCTGGCCTTGGAGGAGGCCCAGGACAGAGAGGTCAGATTGGGAATGGGGGGCGGAGTTGAAGTGCTGGGCCACCGGGAGATCAGGTAGGTTAAGATGGACTGAGCGGAGGTGTTCAGTGAAACGATCGCCAAGCCTGTGCTGGTCTCGCCAATGTAGAGAAGTTGAAGAATTTAATATTTTCATCTATTTATCTGACCTTGTTAAACCTGCCGTGCAGGCCAAAAATGTACCCTAACCTCAGATGCACTCTTCAATTATTTTTAGAGATACAGAATGGAAACAGGCCCTTCAGCCCACTCAGTCCATGCCGACCTGTTCACCCAAGATCTATGTTATCCCACTTTCTCATCCTTGGTCACTTATATTTTTTATGCCAGATTTCCTACATCAATTCCGTCGATTGTTGATCTTTCAATGGAAATAATTCATCTTCAGTTGCTCTGTATGCCACGTTATTTAATTTCCTCATGACTTAGCTCAGTCTGGGAACCTACACTCCAGCGTCTCTTGTTTATGTAAGAGTAATTGGTTGACCTTTCCAGCAATTCATCTTGAAACCTCTCCAAACCCTTCAGATCCTGCCTTATGACCAGCACTCAACATTGGAGGCAATATTTTACCTAAAACCGAACTAGTGCGACACAGTGGCGTAGCGGTAGAGTTGCCGCCTTACAGCGCCAGAGACCCGGGTTCAAGTCAAGTCAAGTCAAGTGAGTTTATTGTCATGTGTCCCTGGTAGGACAATGAAATTCTTGCTTTGCTTGAGCACAACAGATCATAGTAGGCATTTACTACAAGGCATTCTATAAATATATACACAATGGTCAATATACTGATAAAGTGCAAATAACAGTATTGGCTAGTAAAGTTCAGTGTTATGTCCGAGCCAGGTTTAATAGCCTGATGGCTGTGGGAAGTAGCTGTTCCTGAACCTGGTCGTTGCAGTCTTCATCTTGCAGTTGCAGTTCGATCCTGACTGCGGGTGCTGTCTGTCCGGAGTTTGTAGGTTCTCCACATGGCCGAGTGGGTTTTCTCTGGGTGCTCCGGTTTCCTCCCACACTCCTAGGACGTGCAGGTTGGTAGGTTAATTAGCTTCTGTAAATTGCCCTTAGTGTGTAGGATAGAACTAGTGTGGCAGACTCGGCGGGCTGAAGGGCCTGCTTCCACGCTGTGTCTCTAACTAAACTTCAGCGGTGACCAGAAAGACGCTACGACTCTTTGGAGACCTCTCACGACCATAGGAGACCTCTCATGACCATACAGCCTATGGTCGTGAGAGGTCTCCAAAGAGTCGTAGCGTCTTTCTGGTCGCCGCTGAATTTTCAACATGTTGTGCCGGCAGTCGCCTGTAAAGGTCGCGTAAGTGGGACAGGCCCTTAACACGATCCTATATACACTATGGACAATTTTCACATACACCAAGCCTGTACGTCGTTTGGAGTGTGCTAGGAAACCAAAGATCTCGGAGAAAACCCACGCAGTTCACAGGGAGAACGTACAAACTCCACATAGACAGCACCCGCAGCCAGGATCAAACCCGGGTCCCTGGCGCTGTGAGGCAGCAGCTCCACCGCTGCGCCACTGTGCCGCCCTTTCCACAGAAGCTGCCTGACCTGCTAAACGTTTCCCCTTAAATCATCACTGCCTAATCCAGGCATGATGAGTGAATCCCCTTGCCCCTGCTTACTGATACGTGATTTGCAACAAAGAGCGCTGTCAGGCCATCCAACAAAGAGGCAAGTTACACTGCTGGAATGAGGGAACAAGGAACTGTAGAAGCTGGTTAATACCTCTTCCAACCTCTCCAACTGGAGCACCCGCAGTAAACCCACGCGGGTCGCGGGGAGAACGTACAAACTCCATACAGACAGCACCCGCAGTCAGGATCGAACCCGGGTCTCTGGCGCTGTGAGGCAGCAACTCTACCGCTGCGCCACCGTGCCGCCCATTGGAGTGTCGAAAGAAGGAACCAGCAACAAGGAGCTGAGACACGGGTTTCAAGACAGTTTCCATTAGATATTTTCAATAGAAATGGTAACGGCTGGAATGTTGAAACATTCCCTCAACTCAGTCACTAGCCAGGCCAGGCCAAGGGGCAGTGAAGGGCCTACTATATTGAGGTGTCATAGAGTGATACAGCATGGAAACAGGCCCTTCAGCCCAACCTGCCCACTCTGGCCAACGTGTCCCATCTACACTACCTGCCTGCGTTTGGCCTATATTCCACTAAACCTGTCCTATCCATGCACCTGTCTAAATGTTTCTTAAACGTTGCAACCTGTCCCGAGTGGGTCAACCTAAACCAAAGTCAATCAGTTGATGGGTTGGCAGTTGTGTGTTGGATGATTGTTTTGGTGTTAGACAAAAATGCTGGAGAAACTCAACGGGTGAGGCAGCATCTATGGAGCGAAGGAATAGGTGAAGTTTCGGGTCGAGACCCTTCTTCAGACCGTTTTGGGTGTGGTGACTTGGAAGAGAATTGCCCCATGGCCATGTTGAACATCACACTGGTCTGAAATCCGCCTCTAAGTAAGTAAGTTTATTGGCCAAGTATTCACATACAAGGAATTTGCCTTGGTGCTCCGCCCACAAGTAACAACATGACACACAGTGACAGTTACGAATGACTCCGAAAACACTAAACATTAATAATAATAAAACATTAATGATAAAACACCATTGATCAAGCATGCGAACCAACAAAATACCAGATCAAAGGGAGGCTACAGATTTTTGGCTGTTGAGTAGAGCAACTACTCGTGGATAAAAACTGTTTTTATGTCTGGCTGTGGCAGCTTTGACAATCCGGAGTCACCTCCCAGAGGGAAGTGATTCAAAGAGTTTGTGGCCAGGGTGAGAGGGGTCAGAGATGATCTTGCCTGCTCGCTTCCTGGCCCTTGCAGTGTACAGTTCATCAATGGAGGGAAGGTTGCAGCCAATAATCTTCTCTGCTGATCGGACGATTCGCTGCAGCCTCCAGGTGTCGTGCTTGGTGGCTGCGCTCTATCTGACCCTCATCCAGGTCCTCTGAAACTGATGCAGAGAGGCCAGGCTCCAGACAGCTGTTGATAACCTGTATATAAGACAGTCTCTGCGGCTCACTTGTCCCCGGGGATTGGCAGATTGTGTCACTGGAGTACCCCGCGGCCACAAAGCGACAGATGGAGAAACCGCCTTCCTTGTCTCTGCTCTTGGTGCTGGCTCATTGGTTGGCCCAGCACCGATGGGAATAGTTTTGGGGGCACTCAACCCACTCACGATTCAACCATCCGAATCTTAGAAAACAGAGAGGATTCGCATTGGGAGGAAAAGGGCGTGTGTAGGAGATAAGGGATTTCATTCATGTGCGGGTACCATCCCACGTAAACCACCAGCTGCCCATCACCACGGGTCTCCGACATGGTCGCCATCACGGGCGATGGTCCACGAACGCGTTGAAGACCTACCTGCCTCCTGCCGTTGGCTGCTCGCACAGTTCTCCTGCAGAGTGAGTCTTTCTTTGCGTTTAGTGATCTCTCTGCCTACCGTCGATGAATAGCTTGAAGTTGTGCGTGTGTGAGTTGTGTGTGGTGCTCAAGTCTAGACAACCTCCGAGGACCTCCTTACAACGCCAGAGACCCGCGTTTGTTGTCTCCTCCTCCCAGCTAACAGTGGTCTGTCCTTAATCTGCATCCCTTTTTGATCTCTTTACGCTTCCTTATCTCTGTAACTCCCTCTCCCCCCGACGCTCCGTCTGAAGAAGGGTCTCGACCCGAAACATCACCCATCCCTTCTCTCCAGAGATGCTGCCTCACCCGCCGAGTTACTCCAGCATTTTTGCGTCCGTTTCGTGTTGCTGCCGTTCACATCTTGATTTCAAGTCGCTCCATCAGCCGCCGAGATCTTTGGGCTCTTTCTAAAGCAAAGCAGCACAAAGCGCTGGAGGTGGGGGGGCTCAGCGGGTCGGGCAGCATCTGCAGAGGCAACGGGACAGGTGACGTTTCGCCCGTTTCGGGACCTTTTTTTGCCCCCTCAAATTCTGACCCGAAAAGTCAGCTACCCATCCACCCTTCCACGGATGCTGCCCGGCCCGCTGAGTTCCTCCAGCACCCCCCCCCCCCCCCCCAACTCCACTCCTCAATCTTTGCACATCCCCAATCCTTTCAATTCGTGACTTAAATGTTATGTTTCATGTATCTTGTGCCTTATGACTGCTGGCAAATCAATTTCCCTCCTGGGATCAATCAAGTTCTATCATATCGTATCGTCTCTGGATGCTTTCAAGAGAGAGCTAGATAGGGCTCCTAAAAATAGCGGAGTCAGGGGATATGGGGAGAAGGCAGGAACGGGGTACTGATTGGGGATGATCAGCCATGATCACATTGAATGGCGGTGCTGGCTCGAAGGGCCGAATGGCCTACTCCTGCACCTATTGTCTATTGTCTATTGTCTATTGTCTCGTTTCATGCTGTTCCTTCACGCCACTGTCTTATCCACCTTCATACCTTCCTGTGTAGAATGTGGCCCATTCTAGTGTCGCTTGCTATCCCCCTCCTTGGGACATTTGGGTATATTATCCCCGCAGCGAATACTGTATAAATAGACAATCCTGCTTCTTCCATTACCGCCCTGCTGCTAAACTGCACGGCTGATCACTTGAATTAATTGAAAGAAACAACATGGAAACAGGCCCTTCGGCCCACCGAGTCCATGCCGACCATCCGAACACACTAGTACCGAATCACACTATTTCAATGTGTAGGAAGGAACTGCGGATGCTGATTTAAACCGAAGATAGACACAGAATGCTGGAGCAACTCAACGGGCCAGGCAGCACTCTCTGGAGGAAAAAGGTTGGGTGACATTTCGGGTCGAAAAGTATCTGAAGAAAGGTCCTGACCCGAAATGTCACCCATTCCTTTTTCTCCAGAGATGCTGCCTGTCCCGCTGGGTTACTCCAGCATTGTGTGTCTATCTTCGGTGTAAACCAGCACCCTCCAACACAAAGGGAATGCGCACCTGTTTCACATCCACTCCCTGCCACAGTCAGACGGTGTGAGAACGAGCCCTGAGATTTGGTCCATGACTTCCACCCACGGGGAAGGAACATCTGAAGGTGGACACAAAATGCTGGAGTAACTCAGCGGGACAAGGCAGCATCTCTGGAGAGAAGGAATGGGTGACGTTTCGGGTCGAGACCCATCTTCAGACTCGACTCGAAACGTCAGCAATTCCTTCTTTCCAGGGATGCTGCCTGTCCCGCTGAGTTACGCCAGTTTTTTAGGTCTATCTTCGGTTTAAACCAGCATCTGCAGTTCCTTCCTACACAAAGGAACATCTGAGAAAGCATTGCCACAAACAGCCTTGGAAACCAAATTTCGATCTACTTCTTCTTGCGTATAGCGTGCACAGCCTAAAGTTGTAGACAACTTGTTCTATTTGATCTTCTGATTGTGCACGCCGCGTTGATTGAATTTGTTGTCGAAACAAGGTGGACCACGTGAAGGTTGCAATCTCCCACCACACCAAATATAGATGAGGACATTTAAGTTACCAAGGATAACAGAAAACAATAAGCGAGACTCAGAATTTCACAAGCAAAACCCTTACTTGAAAAGATACAGTTGCTACATTCACCACAGACACACACACACACGACTGGATTTCAGTATATAAAACTCATGCAAATAAGTTCCGTTTAGTTTATTGTCACCTGTACCGAGGTAGAATGAAAAGCCTTTTGTTGCGCGCTATCCAGCCAGCGGAAAAACAATACATGATTACAATCGAGCCATTCACAACGTAAAGATGCATGATAAGGGAATACGTTTTAGTGCAAGGTAAAGCTAATAAAGTCCGCTCAAAGATAGTCCGAGGGTCCAATTAACCTACAAACCCGCACGTCTGTGGGGTGGGGTGGGGTGGGGGAGGAAACCGGAGCACCCAGAGGAAACCCACGCGGTCACATGGAGAACGTGGAAACTCCACACAGACAGCACCCGAGTCTCTGGCGCTGTGAGGCAGCAACTCTACCGCCGCCCATTGATAAATCAATGCCATTAATTATCCGCCACTTGAATCACAAGTGTTCCCAGTAGATAATTAAAACATATTAAGAAGTAATAAAATAAACATTCCAGCGTTTAGTTTTTAATTGTCGTGACATTTTCCAAACCCATTCTAAACCCACACCGAACATTGGACGCACAACGGTAAATACAAAATGCTGGAGTAACTCAGCGGGTCTCTGGAGAAAATGGATAGGTTTCAGATCGGGGTCCTTCTTCAGACTGGATTTTCAGTCTGGATTTCAGTCTGAAGAAGAGTCCCGTCTCGAAACGTCCCCTGTCCATGTTCTCCAGAGATGCTGCCTGACCCGCTGAGTTAAGGGCCTGTCCCACTTGGGCGTCATTTGCGCGTCATTTACGCGACATCATTTACGCATCATGCGCGTGGTGAGACGCGGTGGCGTAGGCAGTGACGCGCGGTGAGCGCGGCGCCCCAGGATTTTGGGATGTTCAAAATCCTCGCGCGCCACCTGCGTGACGCGCAAATGACGCCCAAGTGGGACAGGCCCTGACTGTAGGAGGCGTCAAACTTTGGTATTTGGACATCGATCAATTTCCCTCCTGGGATAAATAAAGTTCTATCCTATCGTATAAACCAGCATCTGCAGTTCCTTCGATAATACCGGACGTAACATTTGGTTCCAGTGGCGGGCGATTAATTTCACTAATTTTCGCCTTTCTTATTTTAATTATATATATTTTTATACAGGAATCGGGCAACATTGATCCCACTACATTGGATGGCTAGGTTTAGCTTGTCTCTAAAACTAAATATTAAACTAATTATATATGATATATATATATATATATATGTTTAGTTTTATAATTTAGGCAATTATGACATCCTGCATACAATCTGAAGAAGGGTTTCGGCCCGAAACGTTGCCTATTTCCTTCGCTCCATAGATGCTGCTGCACCCGCTGAGTTTCTCCAGCATTTTTGTGTACCTCCTGCATACAATGTTTAGTTTCGTTTAGTTTACAGCGCGGAAACAGGCCCTTCTACCACCGAGTCCGCGCCGACCAGCGATCCCCGCACACTAACACTATCCTACACACATTGGGGACAAATTACAATTTACAGTAGCCAATTAACCCACAAATCTTTACATCTTTGAAGGAAACCGGAGCACCCGGGGTAAACCCACGCAGGTCACAGGGAGAACGTACAAACTCCGTACAGACAGCACCCGTTGTCAGGGTCTAACCCGGGTCCCTGGCGCTGTGAGGCAGCAACTCTACCGCTGCACCACCGTGCCGTTCTAAGTGTGGTAAGTGTGTTAGTATTTTCAAAGACCCGGCCACTCCAAGATGCTTTACAGTGGTAGTTTCCATTTTGTACCGTGTCTTTAGCACAGTAAAACATTTCAGGGTCCGGGTGACAAGTTAGACTGCATAAATCACCGCATAAGGAGACAAGATGGTCGAAAAGAGAGTGGTTTTCAGGAACGACACAAAGTGCTGGAGTAACCCAGCGTCTCTGGAGAACATGGATAGGTGGCGTTTCGGGTCGGGACCCTCTGTCAATCCCCTCCCACTCTCATCACCTGTGTTCACCTATTTCACGGTTTGTGCTGCCCCTCCTCTCTCCCAACTTTCTCCCCCATCCTCCTACAATCAGTCTGAAGTAAGGTCCCAAACCCTTAACGGCACCTACCCACCTTCTCCAGAGATGCTACCAGGCCTGCCGAGTTACTCCAGCACTCTGTGTCGTCTCTCGTCCAGTAGGTTGGGTTTTGTTTTTGTTATGTTGCTCCCATCTCTTGTGTCTCCAAAGTTATATAGTCACGAACTGAAGGTTAGATAAAAATCGATAGTCACGATGGTTTCTGGTTGAAAAGTGACCGATAGTCACTGTTTTACTGTAAGAAGTGCAGAAACCAATTCTGCATACAACGTGGTATTATAAATAGCGATGAGATTATTGGTTTATGGCTTGTATTTAATCGTTAAAACTTCATAAAATATCCACTTTATATTCAACATTGCCACATTTAAACTTCGATTAGGCTGGGCTAATTTGCCCTACGCGAACGAGACTGAGGGGTGACCTGACGGGTTAATACAACATGTGCAGGAAAGAACTGCAGATGTTGGTTTATTCGAAGATAGACACAAAATGCTGGAGTAACTCAGCGGGACAGGCAGCATCTCTGGAGAGAAGAAATTGGGTGACGTTTTGGGTCCAGACCCTTCTTCATTCCCGCTGAGTTACTCCAGAATTTAGTGTCTATCTTAGGGGGGTTTATATAATTCCGAGAGGCAAGAATAGAGTTGATAGAATCTTTTCCCTGTGGAAGGGTTATCAACAACAAGCGAACACAGGTTGAAGTTGAGGGGAAAGACTTTTAGAAACATAGAAACATAGAAAATAGGTGCAGGAGTAGGCCATTCGGCCCTTCGAGCCTGCACCGCCATTCAATATGATCATGGCTGATCATCCAACTCAGTATCCTGTACCTGCCTTCTCTCCATACCCCCTGATCCCTTTAGCCACAAGGGCCACATCTAACCCCCTCTTAAATATAGCCAATGAACTGGCCTCAACTACCTTCTGTGGCAGAGAATTCCACGGATTCACCACTCATGTGTGAAAAATGTTTTTCTCATCTCGGTCCTAAAAGATTTCCCCCTTATCCTTAAATTGTGACCCCTTGTCCTGGACTTCCCCAACATCGGGAACAATCTTCCTGCATCTAGCCTGTCCAACCCCTTAAGAATTTTGAACGTTTCTATAAGATCCCCCCTCAATCTTCTAAATTCTAGCGAGTACAAGCCGAGTCTATCCAGTCTTTCTTCATATGAAAGTCCTAAGGCAAATGTTTATTCTTACAGAGTCGTTGATATGTGGACGTCGCTGCCAGAAGAGATGATTGAAGCAGATATAATTTGTACATTTAAGAGGCATTTAGATAGTTAAAAGAATAGGATGCAGATCTAACGCGGGCAGATTTGATTAATATAGATGGGCAAAACAGTTAGCATGAACGTGATGGGCCGAAAGGCCAGTTTTTGAGTTATACCATAGTCATACAAGCGTGGCAACAACCCTTCCGTCCAACTTGCCCACATCGACCAACATGTCCCATCTACACTAGTCACTAGTCTAACCTGCCCGCGTTTGGCCCATATCCCTCTAAACCTGTCCCATCCATGTACTTGTCTAGGAAGGAACTGCAGATGCCGGTTTAAACCGAAGATAGGCACAAAAATGCTGGAGTAACTCAGCGGGACAGCAGCAACTCTGGAGAGAAGGACCCGAAACGTCACTCAATCCTTCTCTCCAGAGATGCTGCCTGTCCCGCTGAGTTACTCCAGCTTTCTGTGTGTATGTTCTATGTTTAGCATGTTGATTAATGAATGTAGGCTGACGAGGACAACTCCAATATTCTTTGAACTCTTCTTCTCAGGGATCCTCTCTATAATCTGACAGATTGGAGGCGCTCATTCAATCAATGGCCATTGCCTCAGATGTGTGCGAGGTGTTGAAGGCTGTGTGTTTGGGGGAGGTGGGGAGGGAGGGGGTGGTGAACAACTTGTGACTCAGGGGCCAGAGGTCTCGCATGGAACCCGCAGCTGACCTATAGAAATAGACCCGCGGGTTGGCGACCTTGTCACATACCGCCTTCTAAAAGCGCTAACATTATTCTTGCTGCACTGATGTAGCCCCGAGTGTGTATTTCCAGTGAATATTACCGACCGAAACTGGAAACTGAGTTGAAAAACTTTCTGCCAACCATCCCTGTAGCTTATACATAAAGAATGTCAAATTTCCATCATTCCTCATCGATTGACTGTTAGGGCTTGAGTTATGGGATTCAATGTCAGACTTGAGAGTATTTCTGACTGGTTAGACCAGTCACCGACCTCTGTCAACCTGTGCCTAGAAACAAAGCACTGCAGACACTAGTTGATACCAAAGATAGACACAACGTGCTGGAGTAACTCAGCATGCCGGGCAGCATCTCTGAAGACGCTGCCTGACCCGCTAAGATACGCCAGCACTTTGTGTCTATCTCTAACAACCCCTGTCTTAAATACAGCAAATCTTAGAGGCGAGAGAAGAACGTGTGTTAATTTATGGTAGACAAAAATGCTGGAGAAACTCAGCGGGTGCAGCAGCATCTATGGAGTCTGAAGAAGGGTTTCGGCCCGAAACGTTGCCTATTTCCTTCGCTCCATAGATGCTGCCCCACCCGCTGAGTTTCTCCAGCATTTTTGTCTACCTTCGATTTTCCAGCATCTGCAGTTCCTTCTTGAACAGTGTGTTAATTTATGTTCGGTTTTAATTTAGTTCAGAGATACGGCATGAAAACCGGCCCTTCGGCCCATCCAGTCCAAGGTGAACAGCGATCACCCCGTTCACACTTAGTTCTATGTTAACCCTCTTTCGCATCCACTCCCTACACACTAGGGGGGAATTTACAGAGGGCCAATTAACCTACAAGCCCGCATGTTTTGGGGATGCGGGAGGAAACCGGAGCACCCGGAGGAACCCACGCGGTCACAGGGAGAACGTGCAAACTTCCACACTGACAGCACCCCTGGTCAGGATCGAACCTGGGATCTCTGGCGCTGTTGTTAATTACCTTAAGGGCGGTGAGGCTCCACAATATAACGTGTATTTCATTGTGAAATGTGTTCATCAAGTAATCAAATCCTGATTCAGCTTACCGAGAATTATTTGAGTATATTTCTAAAGATCCATAGCTGGATACAACCATTAAGTTGAATATTGATTTCTCTAACTTCAAGTCACCTTTGCATCCGCCCCTCTGTCCACCCTTCTCCCACTCAAGTCGTACCAGCTTCAAAGTCGTCTTGTTGAGTCTCATTGTCTGTAACTGGTTTTCACCTAGCCCACAATGTCCTGTTTCCTTTATCATCGTTACTTTTTTGCATATCTTTCATTCATTTGTTCTATATCTCTCTATATCAGTCTTTACCCCCTCGTTTCCCTTTCCCCTGACTCTTAGTCTGAAGAAGGGTCTCGACCCGAAACGTCACCCATTCCTTCTCTCCAGAGATGCTGCCCGTCCCGCTGAGTTACTCCAGCTTTTGTGTCTATCTTCGTGTTTTATTGTCATGTGTCCCCAAACTGAACAATGAAATTCTCACTTGCAGCAACACAACAGAATAGTCCTCTGTAAAGCCCCTTGATGAACAGGGGAATAGTTCAATTAATATATTTTTTAATCTGACAAAAATATCGACAATATCAGTGCAAAGTAATAACACTATCCCCAAGTCTATATAGTTCGAGTCCCGCTGAGTTACTCCAGCGTTTGTGGGTCTATCTGCATCCAGACATCGTCTATATCAATATCTCTCCTTTCCCTTATCCCTAACTATATATAAAATCACGAGAGGAATAGATCGGGGTAGATGCACAGAGTCTCTTGCCCAGAGTAGGGGAATCGAGGAGCAGAGGACATGGGTTAAAGGTGAAGCGTAAAAGATTTAATAGGAATCTGAGGGGTAACATTTTCACACAAAGGGTGGTGGGTGTATGGAACAAGCTGCCGGATGAGGTAGTTGTGGCTGGGACTATCCCAACGTTTAAGAAACAGTTAGACAGGTACCTGGATAGGACAGGTTTGGAGGGTTGTGGACCAAGCGCAGGCAGGTGGGACTAGTGTAGATGGGGCATGTTGGCCGGTGTGGGCAAGTTGTGCCGAAGGGCCTGTTTCCACACTGTATCAAGATTCAAGATTCAAGATTCTAGATTCAAGAGAGTTTATTGTCATGTGTCCCCGATAGGACAATGAAATTCTTGCTTTGCTGCAGCACAACAGAACATAGTAGGCATGACAACAGAACATAGTAGGCATGAGTCAAGAGTGACTCTATGAAAACCAGTCTAAAGAAGGGTCTCGACCCGAAACGTCACCTCTTCCTTCTCTCCAGAGATGCTGCCTGTCCCGCTGAGTTGCTCCAGCTTTTGTGTCTCTCTCCAGTGAGCAGACAGGGGAGGTTGGTCGCTTTAAAGGCGCAGCTGAACAGTGAGCGAGTCATCCAGACCATCAAAACTCATCCGAATTCCAGCCTGGGGTTGATAAACCTCCAACCAACGCCACCGCATTTATTTTTAGCATGGGTGCCAGTGTCATTGGCTGGCTGGACCGCCACTCATCCTTGTCCCAACTTTACTGTCTAAAAGTGCTTCAAATACGGAGTCAGAGGCCGGCTGCCGAACCCGGGACCACACTCAATATATAAAGAAGCTAAAATAAGGCCAGGAGCCGGCGCTGTGGACACCGCTGCCATCCTGGGTCGGGGTAACACCAGGCTCCGCCCAATTTATTATTTTTCTTCTATTATATTTCCAACACTCCTTTTTTTTCTCGTGTGTGTGTAAGTTGGCCGTGGAGAGATGATTATCTAAGAGAGACTGCTCGCTGGGCGCAAGAAGCTGCCGAGGTACAGAATCTGGGGTGGGTTCTGATTGATGTCATTCCCACCAGTAAGGTAACCGCCAGTGTTATTTTAATCCAGCTATTTGTTTGATTATCTATGTGCTCAGATTGCCGCTTCATCTCCGAGAGGCTGGCAACAGGACGATATATTTGTGTAGGAAGGAACTACACTAAAAGTGTTTCCCTTTGTCATGTAGCACGCAACAGAAAGCTTTTCACTCTACCTCGCTACACGTGAAAATAAACTGAACTGAAACCGAAGAAACGCCACCCATTCCTTCTCTCCAGAGATGCTGCCCTGTCCCGCTGAGTTACTCCAGCATTTTGTGTCCGCCTTCGGTTTAAACCAGCATCTGCACTTCCTTCCTACACGATAGGACTAAACAAGTGCTGGTTTACACCGAAGATGGACACAAAATGCTGGAGTAACTCAGCGGGAACAGGCGGGAGGAATGTTATCCCCTTATTTACAAACAGTGTCTGAGAAAGAAGCAGGTCCAAGCATTTTAAAGAAACAACATAATTTGTAAAGTTATTGCAGAATGTTTTCATAACGAGTTTTTTTATTAGTTCACTGGTAGACATAAAATGCTGGAGAAACTCAGCGGGACAGGCAGCATCTGTGGAGAGACGGAATAGGTGACGACTCGGGTCGAGACCCCTTCTTCAGACTGGACAAATGTTTTCTGCCTTCTTCAGTCTGAAAAAGGGTGTCGATCCGTCTCTCCATAGATGCTGCCTCACCCGCTGAGTTTCTCCAGCATTTTTGGTCCACTTTTCCCAGCATCCGGATTTTTCCAGCATCAGCAGTTCTTTCTTAAACATATTAGTGCACTGGAGTTATGTAGAGTCACAGAGTCCAAAAGCTAAACTAACCGCGGTGTGATTTTCATGGACACGTCTCGCATGATGTTTGAGAGACATTAGCCCTATCTGTGGGATCTTTGATTGACCAGCTAAGAGAGTCATAGAGTCATACGACACAGCAACAGGCCCCTTCGGCCCACTACGTCCGTGCCGAAAATGATGTTGACTACCCGATCTCTGCCTGCTCGCGATCCCCCCTTAATCCCCCGCATATCCGTGATGTGTTGGCTACAATCCTCTTCAACGCTATTGTTATCTGCCTCCACCACCACCCCTGGCGGCACATTCCAGGCACCCGTCACTCTCAGTGTAAATAAAACCTGCCCCACACATCTCCTTTAACTCATAGACTCACACAGTGTGGAAACAAGCCCTCCTGCCTAACTTGCCTATGCTGACCAAAATGCCCCATCTAGGCTAGTCCCATCTGCCCACGCTTGGCTCATATCCCTCTGAAACTTTCCCATCCATGTAACTGCCCAAGTGTCTTTTAAATGCTGTATCAATACCTGCCTCAACCACCTCCTCTGGCAGCTTGTTCCATACACTCACCCCCCTCTGTGTTAAAAAAGTTGCTCTTCAAGACTCAAGAGTGGTTTAGTGGGCCTCATCCACTGCCAGAGTGAGGACAAATGCAAATTGGAGGAACAGCACCTCATATTTCGCTTGGGCAGCTTACACCCCAGCGGTATGAACATTGACCTCTCTAACTTCAAGTAACTCTTGCTTTCCCTCTCTCTCCAACCACCCCCCCCCCCCCCCCGTTGTACTAGCTTCAAAGTTGTCTGGTTGAATCTCATTGTCTGTAACTCATTTTCACCTATGCCACAGCTAACAATGGCCTGTTTCCTATATCATTGCTACATTATTGCCTCTCTTTCATTCATTTGTACTTTAACGCTCTACACCATCATCCACACCTCTCGTTTCCCTTTCCCCTGAATCTGAAGAAGGGTCTCGATCTCAAACTGAAGAAGGGTCTCGATCCAAACCATCACCTATTCCTTTTCTCCAGAGATGCTGCCTGACCCGCTGAGTTACTCCAGCTTTTTGTGTCTATCTTCGTGTTTTATTGTCATATGCCCCCAAACTGAACAATGAAATTCTTACTTGCAGCAGCACAACAGAATATGTCAACATAATACTATTTATTTTTAAAAAACAGAAAATAAATCTACAATACTAGTGAAAAGTAAAAAATAATGTATAGTTGCAGATTGTAGTGTTTAAAAAACCTGATATCCTTGGGTTGGTCTGAAGATTTCAGGCAAGACGCAAGTTTGTAGGTTAATTTTGGCTCGGTAAAATTGTAAATTGTCCCTAGTGTGTAGGGTAGTGCTAGTTTACAGGGTGATTGCTGGTCAACGCGGACCCGGTGGGCCGAAGGGCCTGTTTCCGCACTATATCTCCAAACCAAATTAAATTAAATTAAAAAGGATGGCACAGTGGCGCAGCGGTAGAGTTGCTGCCTCACAGCGCCAGAGACCCAGGTTAGATCCTGTCTACGGGTACCATCTGTACAGAGTTTGTACGTTCTCCCTGTGACTTGCGTGGGGTTTCACTGAGATCTTTGATTTACTCCCACACTCCAAAGGCGTATAGGTTTGTAGGTTAATTGGCTTGGTAAAAATGTAACATTGTCCCTAGTGTGTGTAGGATAGTGTTTGTGTGCGGGGATCGCTGGTCGGTGAGGACTCGGTGGGCCGAAGGGCCTGTTTCCGCGCTGTATCTCTAAACTGAACAAATTTATCCCAGAATCTTATCACAAGCAGTTTGAAGATGGAATCAGATTTTAAGAAATATGAACCCGAGGCAATAAAGGGACTATAACTGAGCAACGACCACTGTTGGCAACTTAAACAAGAGTAGTTCACAAGAATGACTCATGGAAAAGAAACATCACCATCAAGTCAATGGATATTTTTTACGGCAGAGATAAGATAGATAAATTCTAGATTAGTACGGTTGTTGTCAGGGCTTATGGGGAGAAGCCAGGAGAATGGGGTTAGGATGAAGAGATAGATCGGCCATGATTGAATGGTGGAGTAGACTTGATGGGCTGAATGGCTTAATTCTGCTCCTATCACTTACGAACATATGAACTTATCACAGGAAGAAAGTACTGCAGAGTAATGAAGGTAGACAAAAGTGCTGGAGAAACTCAGCGGGTGCGGCAGCATCTATGGAGCGAAGGAAATAGGCAACGTTTTGGGCCAAAACCAGCACCAGTTTCTCCAGCATTTTTGTCTACCTTCGATTTTCCAGCATCTGCAGTTCCTTCTTAAATGCAGAGTATAATGAACATGTCAGACCCACTTGGTGTGAAAAGTTGAGAAACTAAGTTAGGTCTTCCAGCCCCTTCAAACATGTTTAAATGAGTCATGTTCAAATGAACAAATGATTATTAAGAATCGATGATGGTTAATTTTACTGAGGTTCTTGCAGCAAACTCTATAAAAAAAAAGTAGAAACATTAGTGGCAGAGTGTTTCTCACCTAGTGAGTTTCACTAGCAAGAGATGTGACGTTCATAAGTGATAGGAGCAGAATTAGGCCATTCGGCCCATCGAGTCTACTCCACCATTCAATCATGCCGATCTATCTTTCCCTCTCAACCCATTCACCTGCCTTCTCCCCATAACCCCTGACACCCGTACTAATCAAGAATCTGTCAATCTCCTCCTTAAAAATACCCATTGACTGGCCTTCACAGCCGTCTGTGGCAATGAATTCCACAGATTCACCACCCTCTGACTAAAGAAATTCCCCCTCACTTCCTTTTATTCTGAGGCTGTGCCCTCTGGTCCTAGACTCTCCACAAGTTACATGTCTCTCGTTTGGTGATGTCACCAAGCAGCTGTCAATTGCAAGGGCAGACAGCAGGACTGAATCTGGACAGCAACAAGTTCACTGCCCTGTGAGTTATTTGCATGCACGAGGTTAAAGACTAGAGGACATACCTTCAAGGTCAGAGGTGGAAAGTTTAAAGGGCAGCACGGTGGCGCTGCGGTAGAGTTGCTGCCTCACGGCACCAGCTTTGATCCAGGTTCTGCTGTCTGCAGACTACAGAGTATACACGTTCTCTTTGCGATCGCATGGGTTTCATGAGGTTACTGAAAGTCGCTCCTCTGCCTCGAGAAGGATTTGAAATATGAGGTAGTGTGGCATCAGTAAAACTGTTGGTCATTCTGAAGTTGGTTCAGATCAGTTTGCATGCCTTCATGACATATGTGCCGTAATGTGACATTGTGATTTTATATTTTATTTTATTTCCACAATGGGACATGGATTTGGAGGGATATGCATCACGTGCAGGCAGAGGAGATTAGTTTAACAGCATCATGTTGGGCACAGACATTGTGGGCCGAAGGGCCTGTTCATGTGCTGTACCATTCTATACCGAAGATAGACATTGCATTGGAAATACAAGTTTAAAGTATTCAATCAGCTTTTAAAGACACAATTTTTGTTAGATTAAGATCTGAAAATTGCATATATTATGTAAATGTATTGAGTTTTAAGAAGTTTTTTAAATGTGTGCTTGTCAAAATAAATAAAGCCACAGCATAGCTTCACAACACAATATTTTCCAAGTAACAACTCTAAATAGAGATGGTTCAGAGATATCAGATGGCAAAGCAGAGAAGGGCTTGTCTAATTTATCATTGATAGACACAAAATGCTGGAGTCACTCAGCGGGTCAGGCAGAATCTCTGGAGTAGGTAACGTTTCGGGTCGAGACCCTTCTTCAGACTAATTTACCATACACAGTATAGGGTACAGTGATACACACAGAGTGCTGGAGTCACTCAGCGGGTCAGGCAGCATCTCTGGAGAAAAGGAATAGGTGACCTTTCAGACTGAAAGTCGGAGGTCCCCTAATTGGTCCCCTAATTTGAGGAAGGACATTCTTGCTATTGAGGGAGTGCAGCGAGGTTAATTCCCGGGATGGCGGGACTGTCATATGCTGAGAGAATGGAGCGGCTGGCTTGTACACTCTGGAGTTTAGAAGGATGAGAGGGGATCTTATTGAAACATATAAGATTATTCAGGGTTTGGACATGTTAGAGGCAGGAATCATGTTCCCGATGTTGGGGGAGTCCAGAACCAGGGGCCACAGTTAAGAATAAGGGGTAAGTCATTTAGAACGGAGATGAGGAAACACTTTTTCACACAGAGAGCTGTGAGTGTGGAATTCTCTGCCTCGTGGAGGCCGGTTCTCTGGATACTTTCAAGAGAGAGCTAGATAAGGCTCTTAAAGATAGCTAGGAAGTCGAGGGAAATGGGGAGAAGGCAGGAACGGGGTACTGACTGAGGATGATCAGCCATGATCACATTGAATGGTGTTGCTGGCTCGAAGGGCCGAATGGCCTACTCCTGCACCTATTGTCTATTTCTATTGAGGAGTGGGGGGATACTACAGATAGGAAAAGCTTTCAGTCTGAAGAAGTGTTCTGACCCGAGACGTCACCCATTCTTTTTCTCCAGAGAAGCTGCCTCAGCATTTTGTGTCTATCGTTGGTATAAAGCAACATCTGCTGTTCCTTCCCACACTTACTATTCTATGTTTAATTTAGTTAGTTTGGAGATGCAGCGCGGAAACAGGCCCTTTGGCCCACCGAGTCTGCGCCAACCAGCGATCCCCGCACATTAACACTATCCTACACACACTAGGGATAATTTACAATTAAACCAATTTACAATTAGCCAACAATCCTGCACGTCTTTGGAGTGAAACTGGGGATCCCAGAGGAAACCCAAGCTGGTCACGGGGAGAACTCCGTACAGACACCACCCGTAGTCAGGATTGAACCAGGGTCAGTGGCGGAAACACAGGAGAAGTCACTGGAGACTAAATGTTGAAATCCAGGTTAATTCACCTCCAAATCTCCTGGTAGCCAGAGGCAAAGACGCCATAGCTGTCACTACTCCTATCAGTGAGAGAGTGAGGCATGAACTCACCAATAGGTGTGTAGCTCAGTATGAACATAGAACATGGAATAGTACAGCACGGGAACAGGCCCTTCGGCCCACAATGTTTGTGTTGAACATGATGCCAAGACCATCTGCCTGCACATCATCCATATCCCTCCATTCCCTGTATATCCACGTGCCTCTTCAAAAGTCTCTTAAATGCTGCTATCGCATCTCTGTCAACTATCCGCGGCAGCTCAGTCCAGGCACCCACTACCCTCTCTATAATAAAACTGGCCTCACACTTCTCTTTTTAACCTTTCCACTGCTGGTTGCTTTTATTGATTGCTCCGTGACGTACCGATTCAAACATAATGGAAAACACATTAACTCTGCTTCCTTTCTTTCTTTTGGAGAAGGGGGCAGGCATCCTGAGGACGTGGGTTTGAGGCGAGGGGGGGAAAGATTTAATAGGAACCTGAGGGGTAACATTTTCACACAAAGGATGGTGGGTGTATGGAACGAGCTGCTGGAGGAGGTAGTTGAGGCAGGGACTATCCCAACAGTTAAGAACATGATGCCAAGATGCACTGACCTCATCTGAGTTTGAGTTTAGTTGATTGTCACGCGTACCGAGGTACAGTGAAAAGCGTTTTGTTGCGTGCAAACCAGGCAGCGGAAAGACAACGCATGATTACAATCGGGTCGTAAACACAGCACAAATGCTGCTGCTGGAATAGAGGTTTAAAAGAGTGCAGCGATTCTAATGCGTGATTGCAGATCCACGCCTGGGACCAGCGCGCAGAGTATCACATCGTGGATATCTGCCTGCACGTGATCCATATCCCTCACTTCCCTGCGCAGACACGTACCTGTCTAAAATACTCTTAAAAACCACTATCGCGTTGACCTCCACCACCACGTCTGGCACCCCACCACTTGCTTCACACACATCTCCTTTAAACTATGCCCCCTTCACCTTAAGGTTCTTTGGCATCACTTTCAGTTCAGTTTAGTTCATTGTGCCGTGTGCCTCTCATAATTTTATACACTTTGCGGTTGCAGCTCCTAGACTGTGGAGCAACATCCCTCTTCCCATCTGAACTGCCCCCTCCATCGACTCTTTAAGTCGAGTCTAAAAACTCATCTTTACTCTCAAGTCTTTCTTGACGTCCTCTGAGGGAGGGCTATATGTATGTATTTATGTATGTACTTAATCTATGAACCACTGTTGTATAACGTTAGTGCCTTCACCAATGTAAAGCACTTTGGTCAACGAGAGTTGTTTTGTAAATGAGCTATAGAAATAAAAGTGACTTGACTTGTCTTCCTTCAAGTCTCCACTGCAACCATCCAGAGAAAATAACCCAAGTTTATCCGACCTCTCGGCACGGTGGCTTAGAGGGTGGAGTTGCTGCCTCACAGCGCCAGAGACCCGGGTTCCATCCTGACCACGGGTGCTGTCTGTACGGAGTTTGTACTTTCTCCCTGTCACCTGCGTGGGTTTTCTCCGAGTGCTCCAGTTTCCTCCCACAGGTTTGCAGGTTCTGTAATTGCCCTAGTGTGTAGGATAGAACTAGTGCTGGTCGGTGCGGACTCAGTGGGCCGAATGGCCTGTTTCCGCGCTGTAGCTCGAAACTAAAGTGAACTAAACTTTCCTTGCAGCTACTCACCTGCTCCAAGCAGCATTCTGGTATATTTTTAGATGGAGCAACATATCGCTAACAAAGTGCATCTGAAAATATTAACTTCCTCCACAAAACACAATTGATGATGTTTCCAATGCAGTGTGACAAGAATTATCAATACGTTCTTCACTGTGGACTGCTGGTCACAAGTTAGCCCCAGGGTTGGAGTCTCCGTATGAAATGACAACAGAAGGATCGCAAATAATAGAGTATACACATATGACACAATGTACTATGCTGTTCAAATCTCTTCAAGAGTACGGCATGAACCGTCAGCCTGTTTACTGGGAGACAAAGAGATCAAAGGATCACACCACTATTAGAGTCATCAAATCATACAGTGTGGAAACAGGCCCTTCAGCACAACTTGCCCACGCCGACCAACATGTCCCGTCCACACCAGTTCCACCTTAGCTGAGCGTAGCTTAGAGATACAGCGCAGAAACAGGCCCTTCAGCACAACTTGCCCACGCTGACACACCAGTTCCACCTTAGCTGAGCGTAGCTTAGAGATACAGCGCAGAAACAGGCCCTTCGGCCTACCAGGTCTGCACCGACAAGCGATCACACCGGCACTATCCTACACACACTAGGGACGTTTTTTACAATTTTACCAAAGCCAATTGGCCAACAAACCTGTACGTCTTTGGAGTGTGGGAGGAAACCGGAGCTTCCCGGAGAAAACCCACGCAGGTCACAGGGAGAACGTACAACTCCGTACAGACAGCACCCGTAGTCAGGATCGAACCCGGGTCTGTGGCACTGTAAGGCAGCAACTCTACCGCTGCTCCACCTGCCTGTAGTTGGCCTATATTCCTCTAAACCTTTGCTATCCATATACCTATCTAAATGTTTCTTAAACGTTGCGATGGTACCTGACTCAACTACCTCCTCTGGCAGAACATTCCATACACCCGCCACCCTCAGTGTTAAAAAGTTACCCCTCACGTTCCTAGTTACCCCTCAGGCAATCTGAAGATTGCATCCATCTACAAATAGGTGAAGCATTAAAAAGTTTTTTATTTATTTATTTTTAAGACACAAAGTGCTGGAGTAACTATGGCCCAGGCAGTACCTCTGGAGAACATGGATAGGTGACTCTTCTTCAGACAATGATTAATACATCTTCAAGGCCAATATAAATAAAATAAGGAAAGATAACCGATTAGTAAATAGAAATGATCATCAGGTTAGGCAACGCCTGTGGAGGTAAAAACAACTATAACATTTCATGTCCTGTGATCGCATCTCAATATATAGAAATTCCATGGAAGATGAATGAGAGTCTAGGACCAGAGGGCACAGCCTCAGAATAGAAGGACGTACCTTTGGAATGGAGGCGAGGAGACATTTATTTCGCCAGAGTGTGGGGTGAATCTGTGGAATTCATTGCCACAGTCAGCTGTGGAGGACAAGTCATTTGGGTATTTTTAAAGCAGAGATTGATGGGTTCTGGATTAGTAAGGGCGTCAAAGGCTATGGGGAGAAGACAGGGGAATGGGGTGAGGTGAAAGAAATAGATCAACCATGATTGAATGGCAGAGTAGACTTGATGGGCTAAATCTACTCCTTTCCCTTATGACCTTATGAATGAATGGTGGAATAGATACGACGGGCCAAATGGCCTTTTTTCTGCTCCCATGTCATATGGTCTAATGAATGAGGATATTCTGAATTTTCACCACAGCAGTGGCAGAGCAAGCAATCTGCTTATCTCAATGTCATCTTGTTATTGAATTAAGATTAATATACAACAATCCAAAACACAAAATGAAGATTAGGACACATGATGGAATTATTTAACTCACTAAATCAAATTGCATGGTACTTAAAGCCAGTGGTTTGTGCACATAAGACTGAGTTGACAATCAAGTCCAGTACTATGCCCTGCCAGATGCTTTCTTTTTAGAGTCATGGAGTCATACAGTGTGGAAACAGGCCCTTCGGCCCAACTAGCCCATGCCGACCCCCATGTCCCATCTACACTAGTCCCAGCTGATGATCTTTCCTCTATAAAAATGCAATGCAACTGTTGCCTTTCACCGTTACCCTCTTGTCTTTATTATAATTCCTTTACTTGAAATGAGTTACTAGAAAGGGTGCAGAGAAGATTTACAAGGATATTGCCAGGACTCGAGGACCCGAACTATAGAGAGGGGCTGCCTGCATTTGGCCCAAACCCCTCTAAACAATAGACAATTGACAATAGACATTAGGTGCCCTTCGAGCCAGCACCGCCATTCAATGTGATTGTGGCTGACCATCCCCAATCAGTACCCCGTTCTTGCCTTCTCCCCATATCGCTGACTCCGCTATCTTTAAGAGCCCTATCTAGCTCTCTCTTGAAAGTATCCAGAGAACCGGCCTCCACCGCCCTCTGAGGCAGAGAATTCCACAGACTCACCACTCTCTGTGTGAACAAGTGTTTCCTCGTCTCCGTTCTAAATGCCTTACCCCTTATTCTTAAACTGTGGCCCCTGGTTCTGGACTCCCTCAACCTGCCCTATCCATGTACCTATCCAAATGTTCCTTAATTGTTGTGATAGTACCTGCCTCAACTAAAGGGCCTGTCCCACTTGGCCGTCATTTACGCGACAGGCTGGTAGTGACTGACGCGCGACGGTCGCGCGCATCATCATGCTTCCGCACAGCCGTCTGGAGCGGGTGACGTCATTTGAAGATAGACATCAAATGCAGGAGTAACTTAGCGGGACCGGATGGATGGATGATGTTTCGGGTCGAGACTTCTTCAGTCTGAAGAAGGGTCTCGACCCGAAACATCACCCTTTGCTTCTCTCCAGAGATGCTGCCGGTCCCGCTGAGTTACTCCTGCATTTTGTGTCTATCTCCAACCGTCTTGGCCCCGCTCTGGGAGTAGGAGTGGGGGCGGATCCGGATCCGCAACGGCCATGAGCCCTAAGGCCGAGCTCGGCGATCGTTTGCCTGCTTCTGCTGCTGTTGGAGGTGAGACGTTGCGCCGCGCCAGGGTGTCCCACTTGGCCGTTATTTACGTGACAGGCCGGTGGCGCTCGAAGATTTAGGGCAGAACAAAATCCTGGAGCGCTGCGCGATACCGCGCACAACTCCACACTCATCCACGCCATTCCATGCGCCCGTCCCGCGCTACCCACACGCTACCAGGTCGCGTAAATGGCGCGCAAATGACGGCCATGTGGGACAGGCCCTTAACTCCTCCGGCAGCTGGTTCCAAACATCCTCTATCCTTTGTGTAAAAAGTTGCCTTTCAGGTTCCTATTAAATCATTCCCCCCTCACCTTAAACCTATGCCCTCTGGTTCTCGATTCCCCTACTCTGGGTACAAGATTTTGTGCAAGTATCCTATCGATTCCTCTCATGATCTTGTACACAATGTCAAGCTGCTGCCACACTCCAAAGACGTACAGGTTTGTAGGCTAATGGGTAAAAAAATTGTTAATTGTCCCTAGTGTGTGTGTAGGCTTGTGTTAGTGTGCGGGGATCACTGGCCAGCACAGACTCGGTGGGCCGAAGGGCCTGTTTCCACACTGTATGTCTAAACTAAACCAAACTAAGCTAATCTAAACTAAAGTAAAGTAAACTGAACTAAGTGAAACCTCTGTAAGATCACCGCTCATTTTGATGTCATATAGATTGAGACACAAGAGACCGCAGGTGGTGGACTCTTTAGCAACGATCCTGCTGAGGAGGTTGGTGGGTCAAGCAGCATCTGCAGGGTGGAAGATAGAATTGTTAACATTTCTGGTCCAAAACCTAGCAACAACAGGAGATTTAAACTGAGGCTTTACCAGCTCACTCAGTGAAGCGGATAGATCTCGTGACACTAACTCAAAGAGTAGATTAATTATTTCCACATCTATGCCCATGATTATCAATTAAACACAAAGTGTTGGAGTAACTCAGCGGTCAGGCAGCATCTCGGGAGAAACCCAGTCTGAAGAAGGGTTCCGACCCGAAACACCACTATTCCTTCTCTCCAGAGATGCTGCCTGTCCTATTGAGTTACTCCAGCATTTTGAGTCTGGCTCTGTTGAACACAGATAGGTAAAAACATTGTTAATTGTCCCGTGTGTGTGTAGGCTTGTGTTAGTGTGCGGAGATCTCTGGCCGGCGCGGGTTGGGATCCTTCTTTAGAGTTACTCAAGCACTTTGTGTTTTACTCAAGATTTCAGCTTGTGTAGTTCCTTGTGTCGGCCCTGAATAAGGGTCCCAATCAGAAATGTTGCTCAAGGGGCTGTCCCACTGCCGAGACCTAATCTGCGAGTTTAGAAGAGTTTGCCCTCGAATCAAACTCGCAGCATGGTCGGACACGTAGGAGGTCCTATGAGGTCAGTGGGACTCTCCTTCATGCTCGAGGGAAGTTCCCACCTACTCACGGCCTCAGCGAGTAAAAATTGGTCAGCATGGTTCTTTTGAACTCGTAGTGCAGTGGAGTAGGGTCACTATTTAGTTACAGGCAGTCGAGGGTAGCCGTAGGCAATCTCCTTCGCTGACCGGCGAATTTTAATTGGCTCATTGGAGTTTTCAGGACCAGGGAAAACCGACCAGTAGGTTAAATGCCCGCTAAAGTTTATTGGTACGTCTTAAAAGTGTCATCCAACTCCTTCTCCCCCTTCTCCCCCTTCCCTCCCTTCTCTCCCCTTCTCTCTCATTCTCCCCCCCTCTCCCCCCTTCTCTCCTCCCTACCTCCGCGCTCTCTAAAGGACTTACCGTACATTGTGCAGCCGTCTTTTACCGTCCCTCTTCAACGCGGGTGTGAAATTCAGACAGCGCTCCCCGCTTTACCCTGGCCCCCGCCTTTGCGATGTGTGTGTGTGTGTGGTGTGTGTGTGTGTGTGTGTGTGTGTGTGTGTGTGTGCTGTGTGCGTGTGTGCGTGTGTGCGTGTGTGCGTGTGTGCGTGTGGCGTGTGTGCGTGTGTGCGTGTGTGTGCGCGGTCGGTGGATCCAGCTCGCGGTTTCATCGCTGACGGTCGATCCAGCTCGAAGTTTTCCAGGCGACTGCCCTCAAGCTTGAAGGTCGAAGACACTCTTCTGAACTCGCGGATTAGGTCGCCACAGTGGGACAGCCCCTTTATCCATGTGCTCCAGAGATGCCACCTGACCCCGTTCAGTTCCTCCAGCACTGTGTTTTACTCAAGACGCCAGCATCTGCAATTCCTTGTGTGTCCAGTGTTCAGCCAAATGCCAATTAGATCACCGGTGTATACCGGTGTATTTGGGACGCTGCTGGATATAAATTGGCTGTCGTGCTTTATAGTTTACATAGTCAGTTGTGACTAAAAGTTTTTTAATGTACTATTTGGAACTATTTGGCTGAAAGGGACGTGGAAGGCGTAATATAAATGCAAGTCTTTTTCCAGGGTGTTTAAGAACAATTTGGGCGTTAGCGATAATAAATGCACATGGATGACTCAGTGGTCCACGTTAAATGTTAAATTTAGTTCTCTTGCAATAGAACAAAGGCACCTCTCCAATTGCATGAGATTTTAACCAAAACCTTATGTTGTTTTATATCCAAACCACACTGCAAAACTATAAGTATACAGTAGATACTTACTTGAATTAGCTCCCTACATTACTAAGAATCAGCGTTTCCTTGTTCTGAAATTAGCTTTCACATAAATATGATATCTGGGGAGGAGTTATGGTAAGAATATGAGTTGCCCAGCGGTATGTTACTCAAAGAAAGTCAGGAAGAATTATGTGGGCTATAGTTTTGAGGAGAACAGATGATTATACAGGGATGAACAGAACCTCGAGAGTGTTTAGTTTAGTTTAGAGATACAGCGTGGAAACAGGCCCTTTGGCCCACCGAGTCTGCACCGACCAGCGATCCCCGCACATTAACACTACCCTACATGCACCAGGGACATGCAAGCCAATTAACCCACAATCCTGTACGTCTTTGGGGTGTGGGAGGGAACTGAAGATCTCGGAGAAAACCCACGCAGGTCACGGGGAGAACGTACGAACTCCGTACAGACAGCGCCCGTAGTCAGGATTGAACCTGGGTCTCTGGCGCTGTGAGGCAGTAGCTCTACCGCTGCTCCACCGTGTCGCACCTCGTGTTATGAAGGTATAAAGGCTAGAAGAACTCAGCAAGTCAGGCAACATCCGTGGAGGCAATGGGTAGATGACGTTTCAGGTCGGGACCCTTCTTCGGCCTGATTGGTACTTGATTCCCCTACTGTGGGTAAAAGACTCTGTGCATTTAACTTGTCTATTCCTCTCATGATCTTATACACCTCTCTAAGGTCTCGTTAATAAGTTTATAAGAACAAGGGGCACAGAATCAGGAGTAGCCCATGTGGCTCTTAGAGTCTGTTCTTCCAGTCAGCAAACGCTGACTGAACCAGAGCCTCCACTCCTGTGTGTAAGCCCTGTGTCCTCTGATAACCCTAGTATAAAATATCAAATGAAGTCAGCCCAGGGAATACTCAGCAGCTGAACATTCCTATCTCAGAGCAAATTCCAAAGACACACATCTCACAGCGTTAAATAAAAAACTTCCCCTCATTTCAATCTTATGGATTTTATAGAAACAGATAAAATTCTTACGGGACTGGACAGGCTCGATCCTGACTATGGGCGCTGTCTGTAGGGAGTTTGTACGTTCTGCCTGTGACCACGTGGGTCTTCTCTGGGTGTTCAGGTTTCCCCCCACTCCAATGACATACAGATTTGTAGGTTAATTGACTTCGGTAAAGATTGTAAATTGTCCCTAGTGTGTGTAGGATAATGCTAGTGTATAGGGATCGCTGATAGGCGCGGACTAGGTGGGCTGAAGGGTCTGTTTCCGTGCTGTATCTCTAAACTAAACTAAATCTGCAGTTCTTTTCGTCCCTGGAATTTTGTGTGACTCATTGAGACGATCCCTCTTCTGATTTAGTTCCTGGGCGGAAAAATCACTGACAATTTACCCTAGCCCAACCACATTGATGCTACAGCCAAGAAAGCATTCCAACGTCAACATCCTGGAAGGCTAAGGAAATTAGGCATGTCTCCAATGACTTACCAATTTCTAAAAGTCCACTATAGAAAGCATCCAATGCAGATGCATCAGAGGTTGATGAAGCAACTGTACTCCCCGAGACTCTACCGCTGTGCCCTGGTTATGTACTTGTGTGTGGTGTGATTCACCTGGACAGCGTGTAAAGCAATGTTTTACACTGTATCCCGGTACATATAACAATAATAAACCGGGCGGCACGGCAGCACAGAGGTAGAATTGCTGCCTTACAGTGCAAGAGACCCCGGTTCGATCCTGACTATGTGTGCTGTCTGTACCATGTTTGTACGTTCTCCCCGTAACCCACATGGGTTTTCTCCGGGATCTCCGCTTTCCTCCCACACTCCAAGGACGTACAGGTTTGTAGGTTAATTGGCTTGGTATCATTGTAAATTGTCCCTAGTGTGCGTAGAATAGTGTTAACGTGTGGGGATCGCTGGTCGGCGCGGACTCAGTGGGCCTAGGTGTATCTCTAAACTAAACTAAACTAAAAGACAAGTTTGGGGCCTAAACTTATCCTAGTACCTCTTCATTGGACATCCCAGGAACAAATCAAATGAATCGCTGCTGCACTGAATCAAAGTTTCAGTTTAATTTATTGTCAGGTAGACCGAGGTACAGTTGCGTGCTATCGAGTCAGTGGAAAGACAATATATAATTACCATCGAGCCATTCGCGGTGTACAGATACATGATACCTGGTGGTGTGGGCAGGTATTGAGGGGGCGCCAGAGCCAACTATGGAGCCTTCCCGAGGTGTCGTGGGCCTAACTCAATGAAGGGAGGTGCCCACTTGAAACACCAATGAAGGGAGGTGCCCACTTGATAACCCCAATGATATACAGTACTTGCATCTATAGGATTTGGTTTTTTTTAAAGAGCTAATTAATATGTAGGCAGCTGTTTTTCTTCAGCATATGGAGTCATTTGTTGTAAGTTGGTGTATTTAGTTGGATAATACTTTGGTTTTGGGATTGGTTTTCATAGTTGAGCGCTTATCCTGGAGTTCTAGCACAAGTACTTTGTGTTTTAATTGTAATTTAAGGGAATGACGTTTACTGCAAGGTAAAGCCATCAAAGTCCAATCAATGGGGGAGAAAGTTGTTCACGACTGCTCACTACTAATAAAATTCGACTATTATAAGTGCAGAGATCAAAACTATCCACGGTGATCCATGCGAGGACACAAATCTTTTTAAAAATGACGCTTATTTAAAAAAAAATATTAATTACTTTGAAAGTTTGTTTTTGTAGCTGTTCTCAAAAAATCATCCATGCTTCCCTTGAATTCCCATTCCTGTGATCAGGAATAAACAGTGGCAACATCCCCGGTAACCTTGCTACGTTCCATCTATTGGCTGCTGCCTCTGGCACTTCCAATGGTAATTCTGAATCACTTCCAACTATACAGCACGGCTGTGCAGTGGTAGAGTTGCTGCCTTACAGCACCGGACACCCGGGTTTGATCCCGACTACGGGTGCTAGTCTGTACAGAGTTTGTACGTTCTCTCCGTGACCGCGTGGGTTTTCTCCGAGATCTTCGGTTTCCTCCCACACTCCAAAGTCTGAAGAAGGGTTTTGACCCGAAACGTTGCCTATTTCCTTCGCTCCGTAGATGCTGCCTCACTCGCTGAGTTTCTCCAGCATTTTTGTCTACCTCCAAAGACGTACAGGTTTGTAGGTTAATTGGCTCTGTATATTTTTTTTTAAAGTAAATATCGTCCCTCGTGTGTGTAGGATAGTGTTAATGCACGGGGATCGCTGGTTGGTACGGACTCGGTGGGCTGAAATGTCTGTTTCTGCTCTGCATCTATGAACTTTAAACTACACGTTGTTCAGTTTAGATTAGTGTAGTTTAGAGATACAGCACGGTAACAGGCTCTTCAGCCCACTGAGTCCGCACCGACCAGCGACACACTAACACTACCCTACACACACTAGGGACAATTTTATATTTACACCAAGTCAATTAGCCCACAAACCTGTACGTCTTTGGAGTGTGGGAGGAAACCGGAGCACCCGGAGAAAACCCACGCAGGTCACGTGGAGAACGTACAAACTCCGTACGGACAAGCACCCGTAGTCAGGATCGAACCCGGGTCTCTGGCGCTGTAAGGCAGCAACTCTACCCCTGCGCCACCGTGCTGTTCAAGACTTATTTTCGACAAACACAATTAGTCAAAGAAACAGATCACAGGCACAGTAAGTTCATCTTGTGGGTTTGATATCGGATCTTTGTGGAGTATCCTTTGGGTAGCACCATTGCCAATTGCCTTCAGTTCTCATGGGGTTGGGCAAAGGGATATTGGTCAGGTCCACATGCAATGGAAAGCACTAAGTGAGTGGGGAAAAGAGATGGGAAGGGTTTGGTTGGAAGGAGGGGGGGAGAGGGGAGGGGGGAGAGGGGAGGGGGGGGAGGATATATTGATTAGGTCTGAAACAACAGGTAACTAAACCAGTGAGGTCCTGCTTTGATTGCTAGATAGAGGTGCCCCTAAATTCTTAGTGAGAGTTGTAGTGTTTTGGTATGCCCATCAAACGTTTCAGTTTAAATGGGACAATGTTGTATCTGCTCCATTCTGTGTTAGTGACGGAGTGCGGCAAGGAGGAACTTTGTCTCCTATTTTATTTAATGTTTATATGGATGAATTGTCAAATCAGTTAAATAGGTTAAAAACTGGCTGTCTTGTGGGCAACACTATTGTTAATCATCTTATGTATGCAGACGACCTGGTCCTGCTCTGTCCATATAGTGTTGGGCTGCAGCAGACGCTGAAGGTGTGCTCTCAGTATGGCCTTGATTATGACATCAAGTATAACGCTAAGAAAAGCCGCATAATGATAGTTAGAAGCGCTGAGGACAGGAAATCAACTTTTCCGACTTTTTATTTGTCAGACAGTCCTCTTGCTGTGTGTGAGGAAATTAAATACCTAGGTCATGTCATGAATCAGATGACTGGACGGATGACAAAGACCTCTACCGACAGCGCTGTCAAATTGATCTTCAAGCTAACATGCTTATAAGGAAGTTTTCTATGTGCTCTGACTCTGTGAAGTGTTCCCTGTTCAGAACCTACATCACACCGTTATATACTGCTCAATTGTGGTCTAATTATAAGAAAAAGAGTATGCAGAGGCTCAAGGTAGCATACAATGATGCAATGAGGTTGCTACTTGGTGTCCCTAGATGGCATAGTCAATTGTTTGTGTCCACTAGAGTGCCAACCTGTGAGGCACTCTTAAGACAGCTGATGTTTAGTTTTATGTGTCGCCTGGATAAGTCAGAGAACCACATAATTGAAGCCCTTGTCAGCCCTCTGAAAAGCTGCTATAGATTCACTTCTAGGCTAAGACAGCATTGGTGCAATAGCTTGTATATCTTATAGGCTAATATGCAATTTTATATGTATTTTTGTATCTCCTTATACTGTTTGATGTGTTTTATGGACCTGTGTCTGAAATAAAGCTTTTATTATTTGATGAACCCAGGAAACGAGTCAACACTTATCCTGCGTATTCCCAAAATAAATGTTGTCTTCCCAGTGTTTTCCCCTCTTCCCAATGATTCCTCCCCTCCCTCACACTCACTTACTAAATGGACCTGGTGGTAGGTGTATGGAACGAGCGGCCAGAGGAGTTAGTTGAGGCAGATATTACCACAACATTTGAACAGGTAGACACAAAATGCTGGCGTGTTTCATGTATAGTCTTTCTGCTGACTGGTTAGACTGTTGTGTGTTGTGAATGTCGGCAGATCAACTTCCCTCCGGTGATGAATAAAGTTATATCGTATCGTGAACCGCAGATGCTGGTTTACACCGAAGATAGACACAAAATGCTGGAGTCAGTCTGCGGGGCGGGCAGCATCTCTGGAGAGAAGGAATGGGTGACATTTCTGGTCGAGACACTTCGCCAGACTGAGAGTCACGGGAGAGGGAGAGGTGTGAAAACACAGATCAAAGGGGAGGATGATCAAGGAAATGTAGAATGGGAGGCAGACAAAAATGCTGGAGAAACTCAGCGGGTGCGGCAGCATCTATGGAGCGAAGGGAATAGGCAACGTTTCGGGATGAAACCCTTCTTCAGACTGAATGGGTCATTGTTAGCTGAGGGGAAGTTGACATATAAGTAGAAGAGGCATATAAGCATAAATATTTAATCAGGAGGATAGTGAAACTAGGATGGGGGAGGGACGTGTTTGAAAGCCGAGATCATGTCAAACTTTGCCTTTTAGATTCATTACCTTCTAATCTTATCTCAGCTTTAATGGGGGAAAAATAGTTGAAATGGGAATAAATAGATGGGTTGAAATAGACGGCATGTGTGCTGCATGATGCATTTGGCAATGCATTGAGTATTGTAAATCCTGCTTTGTCACAGCAGAATACCTCACCACTACTCCAGGATATGAATCTGATTGAAAACTTCCTCAAAGGCAAACATATTATAGGCCAAGGAACAAATTTGCAGCGGTTTATATACTTTTTTTTTAAAGAGATGATGGTGTTGAATTTTTCAGCTTTTAATGGGATTTTAGGAATAGTGTGGCAAATTCAGGATTAAGGAAAGACGGCTCCATTGTGTGGGTGTTGACATATTCAAGGACGCCCGACGAAAATGTTTCTTCCTGACTATTGTCCGAAAGAAAGGCTCTGAGCGGTGCAGGCGGCTGTGAAGGAAGTCAGTGGGTATCACAAGGAGACTGTTTACTGTCCTCCCAGGGCCAGGGAGCTATGAAAAGAATTGAGCGAGTTCAAGAGGATGTATGTGAAGGAAGCTCCAGTATTGTGCACCTTCCATGTCCCATCCTCTACCCGCTTCCCAATCGCACGGGCAATCGCGGCATTGTTCAGGTATCCGTGACGTTTCGGATCGAGACGCTTCTTCAGACTGAGGGTCAGAGTAGAGGGAGTCTGGAGATGGAGAAGGGTAAGGTGTGAAAATGGCAGATTAATAGACAATAGACAATAGGTGCAGGAGTAGGCCATTCGGCCCTTCGAGCCAGCACCGCCATTCAATGTGATCATGGCTGATCATCCACAATCTGTACCCCGTTCCTGCCTTCTCCCCATATCACCTGACTCCGTTATCTTTAAGAGACCTATCTAGCTCTCTCTTGAAAGTATCCAGAGAACCCGCCTCCACCGCCCTCTGAGGCAGAGAATTCCACAGATTCACAACCCACTGTGTGAAAAAGTGTTTCCTCATCTCTATTCTAAATGGCTTACCCTTTATTCTAAAACTGTGGCCCCTGGTTCTGGACTCCCCCAACATCAGGAACACGTTTCCTGCCTCTAGAGTGTCCAAACCCTTAACAATCTTTTATGTTTCAATAAGATTCCCTCTCATCCTTCTAAACTCCAGAGTGTACAAGCCCAGCCGCTCCACTCTCTCAGCATATGACAGTCCCGCCATCCCGGGAATGAACCTTGTGAACCTACGCTGCACTCCCTCAATAGCAAGAATGTCCTTCCTCAAATTTGGAGACCAAAACTGCACACAATACTCCAGGTGTGGTCTCACTAGGGCCCTGTGCAACTGCAGAAGGACCTCTTTGCTGCTATACGCAACTCCTCGTGTTATAAAGGCCAACATGTCATTCGCTTTCTTCACTGCCTGCTGTACCACCTGCATGCATACTTTCATTGACTGATGTACAAGGACCCCCAGATCCCGTTGTGCTTCTCCTTTTCCCAACTTGACACCATTTAGATAATAATCTTCCTCCCTGTTTTCGCTACCAAAGTCAGGAGGACAGTAGAACCCGTCGGAGAATTAGAGATAGACACAAAAAAGCTGGAGTAACTCAGCGGGACAGGCAGCATCTCTGGAGAGAAGGAATGGGTGAGGTTCCGGGTCGAGACCCTTCTTCAGACTGAGAGTCAGGGGAAAGGGAGACATGATATATAGACGGTGATTTACTGAGATATAAAAACAAATGAAAGATGTGCAAAAAAGTAAAGATGATAAAGGAGACAGGAACTAGGATGGGGGAGGGACTGGGAGAGAGGGAAAGCCAAGGTTACATAAAGTTGGAGAAATCACTGGGTTGCAATCTCCAGAGATGCTGCCTGACCCTTGGAGTTACTCCAGCTTTTTGTCTCTATCTATGGGGTATGCCAGCATCTGCAGTTCCTTCCGACACATTGTTCAGGTATCATTCACGATCCCTGATAATATTTGTTTGGCTTTAGTTTATTGTCACGTGTACCGAGGTACAGTGAAAAGCTTTTGTTGCGTGTTAATCGGTCAATGGAAAGACAATACATGATTACAATCGAGCCGTCCACAGTGTATAGATCAGCGTTTCTCAACCGGGGTACACGAGGGTCCCGTGAGAGGTCGCCAGGGGTTCCGAGAGAAATAGTGATAAATAAGCTAATCATATGTAATATGCATTTTTTAGTCATTTTTGTGCTTAATTTCATATCCGTAATTTTATTATGCACACGGCGTATTTAGCGATGTCTATTTAGCATATTTACGACGTCTGTTTAGCATATTTATGATGTCTATTTAGCATATTTACGATGTCTATTTAGCATATTTAGCGACGTCATATTTAGAGGCGTTATATTTAGCGACGTCTATACGGCGCCAGTGTGAAACGGCCTTTAGTGGTTGGTGGACAGGAGTTGTACGTGACGGATCCGTGTATCATCAAGTGACTCACTCGAGGACAGGCGCATGCACGGTCTCCATCAGTCCTGTCTGTGCTTCCTGGCGTGCTGGTACAGTACCTCATTCACCCACGTTATTGAGTAATTTTTACCCATCATTTAGGTATGTTTTATGAATTTTAAAAATTCAAGTATGTTTATGTTTATTTTTGTTAGTTTATCAAAAGTTTATTTTTGTATGTTTTTGTTAATTTTTGAAAAGTTTATGTGTTGTTCTCTCTCTCTCTCTCTCTCTCTCTCTCTCTCTCTCTCTCTCTCTCTCTCTCTCTCTCTCTCTCTCTTTCTCTCTCTCTCTCTCCTCCAAGGTTAGTACTTCTGTTTGCCTTTATTTGCTTCAGTTTTGAACAAGCAGTTTGATTTCAGTTTGTTTTTTTTGCATTGTCAATAAACTTGAGAAAAACATAAGATATTTTTTGCTTAAACTAGTTATCTGAAACATATATTATGTTTGCCTTATGAACTTTAAGTTTATGAAAGAGAAAGTAGCGGTTCCCTGAGACACGAAAATTATTTCAAGGGTTCCGCAGGGGTAAAAAAGTTGAGAAACGCTGGAATTGATACATGATAAGGCAGTAACGTTTAGTGTAGGGTACAGCCAGTAAAGTCAATAGACAATAGACAATAGGTGCAGGAGTAGGCCATTTGGCCCTTCGAGCCAGCACCACCATTCAATGTGATCATGATCATCCCCAATCAGTACCCCGTTCCTGCCTTCTCCCCATATCCCCTGACTCCACTATCTTTAAGAGCCCTAACTAGCTCTCTCTTGAAAGTATCCAGAGAACCAGCCTCCACCGCCCTCTGAGGCAGAGAATTCCACAGACTCACAACTCTCTGTGAGAAAAAGTGTTTCCTCATCTCCGTTCTAAATGGCTTACTCCTTATTCTTAAACTGTGGCCCCTGGTTCTGGACTCCCCCAACATCGGGAACATGTTTCCTGCCTCTAGCGTGTCCAAACCCTTAATAATCTTAAATGTTTCAATGAGATATCCTCTCATCCTTCTAAACTCCAGAGTGTACAAGCCCAGCCGCTCCATTCTCTCAGCATATGACAGTCATGCCAGTCCGATCAAGGATAGTCCAAGGGTCTCCAATGAGGTAGATAGTAGTTCAGGACCGTTCTCTGGTTGTGGTAGGATGGTTCAGTTGCCTGATAATAGCTCGGAAGAAACTGTCCCTGAATCTGGAGGTGTGCGTTTTCACAGTTCTATACCTTTTGCCTGATGGGAGAGGGGAGAAGAGGGAGTGGCCGGGTCCTTGATTATGCTGTTGGCCTTGCCGAGGCAGCGTGAGGTATAAGTAGAGTCAAGTCAAGTCAAGTCACTTTTATTTCTATAGCACATTTAAAAAACAACTCTCGTTGGCCAAAGTGTTTTACATTGGTATAAGAATAATATAACAAACAACAGTGGTTCATAGATTAAATACAAACATCACTACACTACATACGTGAGCCCTTGCTCAGAGGACGTCAAGAAAGGCTTGGGAGTAGAGATGAGTTTTTAATCTCGACTTAAAGGAGTCGATGGAGGGGGCAGTTCTGATGGGAAGGGGGATGCTGTTCCACAGTCTAGAAGCTGCAACCGCAAAGGCGCGGTCGCCCCTGAGCTTATGCCTAGACTGCAGGATATTCAGCAACCCCAAGTCGGCCGATCTGAGGGGCCTGGAGGTGGAGTGGTGGGTAAGCAGACTTTTAATGTAGGTGGGGGCAAGCCCATTGAGGGCTTTGTAGACATAGAGGAGGATCTTGAAGTTTATACGGAACCGCACAGGGAGCCAGTGGAGAGAGGCCAGGATCGGGGTGATGTGGTCCCTTTTTCGGGTGCCCGTCAGGAGTCTCGCTGCGGCGTTTTGGACCAGTTGCAGGCGGGACAGGGAAGATTGGCTGATGCCAGTGTAAAGGGAGTTGCAGTAATCTAGGCGGGAGGAGATAAATGTGTGGATGATCTTTTCGAGGTCATCAAACTGGAGGAATTGTTTTATTTTAGCTATCGTCCGAAGCTGAAAGAAGCTTGCTTTTACCACGGCATTGACTTGTTTGTCAAATTTCAGTGCTGAGTCAAATATCACGCCAAGGTATTAGACGTGAGGTTTGAGTAGTGGGGTAAGGCTTCTATGGCTGCCTGCTATCATTTTGATTGAGTCAATGGAAGGGAGCTTGGTTTGTGTGATTGTCTGGGCTGCGTCCACAATAATCTACATTTTTATTTTGTTCATCTCAGATATCCCGTTCCATTCCCCCATTCGACTGTTACAGGACACTTCCTCTTCTGCCTTTCAACAGCGTGTGGATTTTAGACATAATCCTTCACTACAGACCAGCCAGTTGGACGTGTGCTTTTAAGATTGATAGGGCGGCACGGTGGCGCGGCGGTAGAGTTGCTGCCTCACAGCGCCAGAGACACGGGTTCAATCCTGACCTCGGGTGCTGTCTGTACGGAGTTTGCACGTTCTCCCTGCGACCACTTGGGTTTTCCCCAGGTGCTCTTGTTTCCTCCCACATTTAAAAAACGCTCAGGTTTGTAGGTTAATTAGCTTCGGTAAGTTGTAAAATGTCTCTAGTGTGTAGGATAGTGCTAGTGTGTGGGATGATCGGCCCGTCAAGTCTACTCCGCCATTCAATTATGGCTGATCTATCTTTCCCTCTTAACCCCATCCTCCTGCCTTTTCCCCATAACCTCTGACACCCGTCCTAATCAAGAACCTGTCTATCTCTGCCTTAAATATTATCCATTGACAGCCTCCACAGCCTTCAGTGGCAATGAGTTCCACAGATTCACCACCCTCTGATTAAATAAATTCCTCCTCATCTCCTTCCTGAAGGAACATCCTTTAATTCTGAGGCTGTGACCTCTGGTCCTGGACTCTCCCACTATTGAAAACATCCTCTCCACATCCACTCTGTCCTGAATTAAACAGTTTAAGGTTATAAAAGTATAATGTACAGCTGGGAATTATTCGTGGCTGTTTTTGTGTTTACTTGGTGTCAGCTGTAAGCGCCTTCCTCACACCCATTGAAATCTGACTTCCCTGCGCATGGTTACGTGAGATTTAAAGGCGCAGGAGTGAATCAGAAAGACCTTGGCATGTGCCCAATGCCTAATGTGCAGGCAAGGTCAAAATCAGCCTTGAAATCGAATACAGACACAAAAAGCTGGAACATTTTCAACATGTTGAAAATCCAGCAGCGACCAGAACAAGGTACGACTCTGTGGGCGACTACTCACGACCGTACAGGCTTCACCCCGCGACATGTCGCCTGTATGGTCGTGAGTCGTCTCCACAGTCGCCCAAAGAGTCGTAGCTTCTTTCTGGTCACCGCTGGATTTTCAACATGTGCCGGCAGTCGCCGAAAAAGTCACGTAAGTGGGACAGGCCCATTAGGGTGTTTAATTATCGTATATACTGGCAACAGAACCATGAAATTCTTACTCACAGCAGTATACCAGGCCTGTAACACATTACTTTAATAGAACGTAGATTTGCTACCAAAAACATTTCACTGAAAGATGTGTAAGGAAGGAACTGCAGATGCTGGTTTACATCGAGGATAGACACAAAATGCTGGAGTAACTCAGCGGGTCAGGCAGCATCTCTGGAGAAAAGGAACAGGTGATGTTTCGGGTCGAGACCCCTTCTTCAGACTGAGAGTCAGGGGAGAGGGAAACCAGAGGTGTGAAAAGGTACAAAGCAAATCCGAGCCGGCAACGGCGACCAAGGAAAGGTGGAGCCCACAATGGTCCATTGTTGGCTGTGGAAGAGGTGATAACAAAGGGATGCGAACAGTGAAACTAGCAGCATGACTAGGTTGGGGGAGGGATGGAGAGGGAGGGATGGAGAGAGAGGGAAGGCAAGGGTTGTAAGCTGCCCAAGCAAAATATGAGTTGACGTTCCTCCAGTTTGCGTTGGGTCTCACTCGGACAGTGGAGGAGGCCCAGGACAGAAAGGTCAATGTGGGAATGGGAGGGGGAGTTAAAGGGTTTGGCAACCGGGAGATCGGGTAGGCCAAGGCGGACTGAGCAGAAAGATGATGTCTCCAAGTCAAAGGTGAAACCCTAATCTCCCTCTGACCTGAGATTCCTCCACTGATCACTCATCGACCAGCAGCATCATCATTGTCATATAAACATTTTGGCAATGATATCCTGCCGTTAACAAGAAAGGTTTCCTCCTACACTCCAGGACTCCATCTCCACCTCACGCTGCCTCGGCAAGGCCAGCAGCATAATCAAGGACCAGTCTCACCCCGGCCACTCCCTCTTCTCCCCTCTCCCATCAGGAAAAAGGTACAGAAGTGTGAAAACGCACACCTCCAGATTCAGGGACAGTTTCTTCCCAGCTGTTATCAGGCAACTGAACCATCCTACCACAACCAGAGAGCAGTGCTGAACTACTATCTACCTCTTTGGTGACCCTCGGACTATCCTTGATCGGACTTTACCTTGCATTAAACGTTATTCCCTTATCATATATCTGAACACTGTAAGATGTTCGATTGTAATCATGTATTGTCTTTCCGCTGAGTGGTTAGCACGCAACAAAAGCTTTTCACTGCACCTCGGTACACGTGGCAATAAACTAAACTGAAACTAACTTCAAATCAGAATGGCGTCAAACCTGCTGGAAGTTAGTAGAATTCATCGTTTGTTCAGACCATTTTCTCGCCCCCCCCCCCTGTCATGTGCTCTATGAAGCACAAAGGATAGGAAAAGAGATTTCAACAAAAAAAGATTTGTGGAGTTATGGAAGTGGATGAATGCTGTACTTGTCGTGTTATAAAAGTGAACATAATGTGAATGCTGAAAGTGGAACATTGTGACCAAGTCACGATGCTTCATGTGACTCCCGGCCTCATCATTTGCTCTTTGTCTGCACTTTTGATGACTTGTATGCAAACAGTTTTGCTACTAATTGATTTGTTAGCTTCTGCTCATTAATCTAAGATGTCTTTCACACTCATGCCCGTCACTTACTGTACTTCCGGTTCAGTTAGTGTCTGAAAAGCTATGGCGAGTTCTGTTTGCAAGTTGCTCGCAAGCCTGCACCTCCTGATGGGACACAAAGTGCTGGAGTAACTCAGCAGGTCGGGCAGCATCTCTGGAGAGCGCGGTTAGGTGACGTTCCGGGGTCGGGATCGTTCTTCAGACCAGAAACGTCACTTTTGATGACTTATCTAAATGGTGGCCGATTAGGAAATGGGGAGATGCAGCGAGACCTGGGTGTCATGGTACACCAGTCATTGAAAGTAGGCATGCAGGTGCAGCAGGCAGTGAAGAAAGCGAATGGTATGTTAGCTTTCATAGCAAAAGGATTTGAGTATAGGAGCAGGGAGGTTCTACTGCAGTTGTACAGGGTCTTGGTGAGACCACATCTGGAGTATTGCGTACAGATTTGGTCTCCAAATCTGAGGAAGGACATTATAGCCATAGAGGGAGTGCAGAGAAGGTTCACCAGACTGATTCCTGGGATGTCAGGACTTTCATATGAAGAAAGACTGGATAGACTTGGCTTATACTCGCTAGAATTTAGGAGATTGAGAGGGGATCTTATAGAAACGTACAAAATTCTTATGGGGTTGGACAGGCTAGATGCAGGAAGATTGTTCCCGATGTTGGGGAAGTCCAGGACAAGGGGTCACAGCTTAAGGATAAGGGGGAAATCCTTTAAGACCGAGATGAGGAAAAACTTTTTCACACAGAGAGTGGTGAATCTCTGGAACTCTCTGCCACAGAGGGTAGTTGAGGCCAGTTCATTGGCTATATTTAAGAGGGAGTTAGATGTGGCCCTTGTGGCGAAGGGGATCAGGGGGTATGGAGAGAAGGCAGGTACGGGATACTGAGTTGGATGATCAGCCATGATCATATTGAATGGCGGTGCAGGCTCGAAGGGCCGAATGGCCTACTCCTGCACCTATTTTCTATGTATCTATGTATGTCACCTGCCCATGTGCCCCAGAGATGCTGCCTGACCTACTGAGTTACTCCAGCTCTTTTGTGTCCTTTTGTGCGTTAACCAGCATCTGCAGTTCTTTGTTTCTGTATCTGCTGAATCCCTTGGTATCCTACTGCTAAATTGTGATTTCAATAATGGCTTCAATCGGGTGGTAGAAACTAAACTTTCCTTCAGATTAATATCTTGCGCTGAATGATCCTGTTTGTGTACAGCTGTGGACGGCTTGATTGTAATCATGTATAGTATTTCCGCCCACTGGATAGCACGCAATTGCAAAGCTTATCACTGCACTCATGACTATCAATAAACTAAACTAAACTAATAATAGATGCTGCCCGAAGCAAAAATAATTTTAGCGTGAGCAAAAAGCAAAATATCCTGGAATTGCTCACCCAGTCGGGCAGCATCTGTGGGAAGAGAAACGGAGTTAACGTTTCAGGTTCGTGATCTTTTGTCAGGATGATTTTAGCACACTTGACGACAAGTCACATGAACAAAGTCACATAAACAAAACCTTTTCACTCTACCTCGGTACGCGTGGCAATAAACTTTTTTTTTTTTTTTTTTTTAATTTGTATTTTATTAGAAGTACATTACATTACAACCACATACATTAGTACTTGTCATTTATATCTTCTTACAATTAATGTACTCCATTTATTTTTTACACTAGAAAAGGAAAAGATTGAAAGAGAAGAAAGTGAAAGTGAAAGTGTAGGAAATGTGACAACAAAAAAGGACAAAATAAGAGCAAAATTAAAAACAAAAGAAAAAGAGTTAAGAAATAGACCCTAGGAAAGAAAGAAAGAGAGAAAGAGGAAAAAGAGAGAAACAAATATTTTTATGAGCATTACGTAAATGGGACATACCAACTCTTCAACTATCATCCCCCCTTACCTGACCTCAAATTTTTTTTTTTTTAAAGTACTTTTGCACCCTATGTTTGTAATAATTCTATAAATGCAGACCACGTCAGGTGGAAGTGATCTGGTTTCCCTGCTAGGAGGATCGCGTGGCAATAAACTAAATTGAACTGAACGCATATGATCACGGCATTAAAAACCCACACCACTGTAAAATTAACAATATAACGCCCTACACTTATACTGAAGATAGACACAAAAAGCTGGAGTAACTCAGCGGGACAGGCAGCATCTCTGGAGAGAAGGAACGGGCGGGACATGGATAGAAAATTGGTTGGCAGACCGGAAGCAAAGAATAGGAGTGAACGGGTCCTTTTCAGAATGGCAGGCAGTGGCGAGTGGAGTGCCGCAAGGCTCCGTGTTGGGGCCGCAACTGTTTACCATATATATTAATGATTTGGAAGAGGGAATTAGGAGCAACACTAGCACGTTTGCGGATGACACAAAGCTGGGTGGCAGTGTGAACTGTGAAGAGGATGTTAGGAGGTTGCAGGGTGACCTGGACAGGTTGAGTGAGTGGGCAGATGCGTGGCAGATGCAGTATAATATAGATAAATGTGAGGTTATCCACTTTGGCGGCAAAAACAAGGGGGCAGATTATTATCTCAATGGGGTTAGGTTAGGTAAGGGAGGGGTGCAGCGAGACCTGGGTGTCATTGTACATCAGTCACTGAAAGTTGGCGCGCAGGTACAGCAGGCAGTGAAGAAAGCTAATGGAATGTTGGCCTTCATAACAAGAGGATTTCAGTATAGGAGTAAAGAGGTTCTTCTGCAGTTGTATAGGGCTCTGGTAAGACCACATCTGGAGTATTGTGTACAGTTTTGGTCTCCTGATTTGAGGAAGGACATCCTTGTGATTGAGGCAGTGCAGCGTAGGTTCACGAGATTGATCCCTGGGAAGGCGAGACTGCCATATGAGGAAAGATTGAAAAGACTAGGCTTGAATTCACTGGAGTTTAGAAGGATGAGGGGAGATCTTATAGAAACATCTAAAATTATAAAAGGACTGGACAAGCTAGATGCAGGAAAAATGTTCCCAATGTTGGGCGAGTCCAGAACCAGGGGCCACAGTCTTAGAATAAAGGGGAGGCCATTTAAGACTGAGGTGAGAAAAAACATTTTCACCCAGAGAGTTGTGAATTTGTGGAATTCCCTGCCACAGAGGGCAGTGGAGGCAAAATCACTGGATGGATTTAAGAGAGAGTTAGATAGAGCTCTAGGGGCTAGTGGAGTCAAGGGATATGGGGAGCAGGCAGGCACGGGTTATTGATTGGGGACGATCAGCCATGATCACAATGAATGGCGGTGCTGGCTCGAAGGGCCGAATGGCCTCCTCCTGCACCTATTTTCTATGTTTCTATGTGATGTCATCTGTTTAAGAAGGCAGATGCTGGAAAATCAAAGGTAGACAAAAATGCTGGAGAAACTCAGCGAGTGAGGCAGCATCTATGGAGCGACGGAAATAGGCAACGTTTCGGGTCGAAACTCTTCTTCAGACATCTATTCCTTCTCTCCAGAGACACTGCCTGTCCCGCTGAGTTACTCCAGCTTTTTGTGTCTATCTTTGGTCTAAACCAGCGTCTACAGTTCCTTCCTGCACGTTTTGCCTACGCTTATACTGCCTGATTCATTGTCCTATCTGGGACACATGACAATAAACTCTCGAGACTTGACTTGACTTGATTTCTTTCCCAACAACCTGAATAAATGACAGATTATTGCATTACACTTCTTAAAGGTCGATAAGCCCTCAGCCACTTCTCAGTCTGGTTGTTAATACAGGTCCACCACCGATTTTCCGGCAACAGGTGGTCCGGCACCACCTTTAATCCGGACTAAGTTACAAGAGCGGACTTGAAATCCCCCTCGGAAGTCCCCCCGAAAATGTGGCTCCTAAGCCGGGAGAGGCGGCCGATCTCGACCTCATCGGGACTTCCGCGGCCAATCGGCGGGTCGGATTTGCCCTCTCGCGGCCGGGGCTCTGGAACTCCGGCCCGGCCGGAGCCGGCAGATCCGTTCCCACGGCCGAATTCCAGAGGCCGATTATGCGGGCCGGAATCTCGGCCCCTCAGCGGCCAAGGTGGAACGTTCCAGCACCGTTGGACTCCTCTCGGAGGCCGTGACCTCTGTTGGTCCGGCAACACGGATAATCCAGAAAGGCTCTGGAACCAAGGGTGCTGGAGCTGTATTCTAGATCTGCTTTTTCCTCGCAGAAGTTGGGATTTGCTATTATTGAAGTTTGAATCCTCTTGGTCTCTGTGTCCCATTAATTGTCTCATTATTAACTGCTGCTAGACTAAGTGGGACCCGTTGGGTCCCAGTCACACGGGAGGCCTGGTCCCCGCCAACGCATCCCATTCCCCAACGTAATATTCAACCACTCACCTGTTCCCCAACGCAATATTCCACCACTCAGGGGAGGGGGTGTGGGGAAAGTGGGGTGTGGGGGAAAGGGGGGTGGGGGTAAGGGGGGTGTGAGGAGGAGGGGGGGTGGTCGCAGCAAACGCAGCTCGCCCTCTGCTCACCCCGCACCTTCAGCTTTCGGCCTCATGCGGCAGATCCCGGTCCCACTCCGGCTTCACTCAGAGGCTTCCGGTTCAACTCAGCAGCTTCCGGCTGGTCATGCTGGGCGCCGCAGCAGCCCGCAGGCTGCTCACTCACCGCGAGCTGCTCACTCTCCGCGAGCTGCTCACTCTCCGCGAGCTGCGCAACGCACTCCGCCCCTTCAGCTTTTTACTCTCCTCGCCGTGTTATTGACAGCGGGTTCCGGAAGGGGCGGCTTTTACGAATTTGAAACCTTCATAACTTTTGTACTATTTCACCGATCGGAACAAAACTTATTTGACTTGCAGCTGAGGAGAACGGTGGCGAAAAATCGTAGCGCGATGGGGGTCATTTTTGCGCATGTTTTATTTTACAACGCAGACAGGAAGTGGTCAAGATGAGAGTTTTAGTAATAGTTTAGATAAATAGATAGATAGATTTACTGATAGATATGGAAGTCCAGCAGAGCTTAGAATTGACTATAGTTTATTTTAGTTATAAGTAGTCCCGTCGACCCACCAAGTCCGTGCCAACCAGCGATCCCTGCACACTAACACTATGCGACACAGCCCAGGGACAAATTACAATTTTACAGAAGCCAATCAACCTACAAACCTGTACGTTTTTGGAGTGTGGGGGGGAACCGGAGCACCTGGTCACGGGGAGAACGTACAAACTCCATACACAAGCACCCGTAGTCAGGATTGAACCTGGGTCTCCAGCGCTGTGAGGCAGCAACTCTACCGCTGCACCACCCTGCCCCCCCCTTGTACCTATTGTACTTGACTTAGAACATATAACAGAACAGTAGAGTACAGGAACAGGCCCTTCGGCCCACAATGTCTGTGCCGAACATGATGCCAAGATCAACTCTGATCAGTCTGCACATAATCCATATCCCTCCATTCCCTGCAGATCCATACGCTTGTCCAAAGGTCTCTTAAATGCCACTATCACATTGATTGTATTCATATACAGTGCCCTCCATAATGTTTGGGACAAAGACCCATCATTTATTTATTTGCCTCTGTACTCCACAATTTAAGATTTGTAATAGAAAAAATCACATGTGGTTAAAGTGCACATTGTCAGATTTTAATAAAGGCATTTTTATACATTTTGGTTTTCACCATGTAGAAATCCAGCATTTTGTGTCTATCTTCAGTCTAAACCATCTCATGACAGGCGGTACGGTGGCGCAGTGGTAGAGTTGCTGCCTCCCAGTGCCAGAGACCAGGGTTCAATCCTGACTACGGCTGCTGTCTGTACAGAGCTTGTATGTTCTCCCTGTGACCTGCGTGGGTTTCCTCCCACACTCCAAAGACGTGCGGGTTTGTAGGTTAATTGGCTCGGTATAGAATGCAAAATTGTCCCTAGTGTGTGTAGGGTAGTGTTAATGTGCAGGAATCGCTGGTCAGCATGGACTCGGCGGGCCGAAAGGCCTGTTTCTGCGCTGTATCTCTAAACTAAACTCAACATGGCGATAAGAAAACAAACCTAACTCTTCTCATGAACTTGTGGTTAATTAGAGAGCCACTGGGTGAATTGTTGTCCGGAGATAGAGCACAGAGAAATGACTTCTTCTAATTTACCTGCTCTCCTGTGAGGAACGAGAAAGATATCTTCATAATTCCCTTGTGATAAAGAATTCTCCATCAGCGACTCCAAAAAGAACTGAGGCCCAAAAGGCCTATTCCTGTGCTGTGCTGTTCTCAACCTAACCTCCACCATCACTCTCTCTTGGAATGAAGAAGGGTCTCGACCCAAAACGCTACCTATCCATGTTCTCCAGAGATGCTGCCTGACCCACTGAGTTACTCCAGCATTCTGTGAAACGCCACCTATCCATGTTCTCCAGCGATGCTGCCTGACCCGCTGAGTTACTCTGGCATTTTGTGTTATCTTGGAATAATGTTGATCCAGGTATTGATGGTCAAGAACTTTGGAACAGAGGACAGTACAGCACAGTAACAGGCCCTTCGGCCCACAAGTCTTAACCTAGCCGATCTCCCGGTGGCCCAACACTTTAACTCCCCCTCCCATTCCCAATCCGACCTTTCTGTCCTGGACCTCCTCCATTGTCAGAGTGAGGCCCACCGCAAATTGGAGGAGCAGTACCTCGTATTCCACTTGGGCAGCTTACACCCCAGCGGTATGAACATTGACTTCTCTAACGTCAGGTAGCCCCTGCTTTCTCTCTCCATCCCCTCCCCCTTCCCAGTTCTCCCACCAGCCTTACTGTCTCCGACTACATTCTTTCTTTGTCCCGCCCCTGACATCAGTCTGAAGAAGGGTCTCGACCCGAAACATCACCCATTCTTTCTCTCCATAGATACTGCCTCACCCGCTGAGTTACTCCAGCATTTGGTGTCTACCTTCGGCCCACAATGTCCATGCCGAACATGATGCCAAGACCAACTCTTATCTGCCTGCATATAATCCATATCCCTCCATTCCCTACAATACCATCGCCCATTATCACACCTGCCTCCTCCTGTTCTCCAGCTATCATCATCCGCTCTGATCTGTCCTTTCCGAAC
>JAXLNO010000710.1:124439-200654 GCA_038087875.1 Malacoraja senta
GGATAAGGGGAGATTTTATAGAGGTGTACAAAATCATGAGAGGAATAGATCGGGTAGATGCACAGAGTCTCTTGCCCAGAGTATGGGAATTGAGGACCAGAGGACATAGGATTAAGGTGAAGGGGAAAAGATTTAATAGGAATCTGAGGGGTAACTTTTTCACACAAAGGGTGATGGGTGTATGGAACAAGCTGCCAGTGAAGGTAGTTGGGGCTGGGACACTTGGACAGATGCATGAATAGGTGAAGTTTGGAGGGATATGGACCAAGCGTAGGCAGGTGGGACTAGTGTAGCTGGGACATTGTTGACCAGTGTGGGCAAGTTGGGCCGAAGGGCCTGTTCCCGCACTGTATCACTCTATGACTCTAAACGGACACTTGTGCATTACAATGAAAATGATCCATTGCGATTGATTGAGCAACTAATGATTAAAGAGGTATTGTTTAGGCCAAAGGATTTATTAAAGGATTGATGGCAATATCCAGAACTCCAAGTACTTCATACCTGTGGTACAACCACACTCCTTAATCCCATTAACAGCATGTAGCATCAACTATTTCAATTGGACAGTGATTTAACTGAATAGTGAAAGGCCTGGATAGAGTGGATGTAGAGAGAATGTTTCCATGAGTGGGAGGTCTTGGACCAGAAGCCACAGCCTCAGAATACAAGGATGTACCTTCAGAAAAAGGAGGAATTTCTTTAGTCAGACGGTGGTGAATCTGTGGAATTCTTTGCCACAGAAGGATGTGGCCATCAATGGGCATTTTTACGGCGGAGATTGATAGATTCTTGATTAGTACGGGTGTCAGGGCAGAGTAGGTTTGATGGGCCGAATGGCCAAATTCAGCTCCTATAGCTGATGAATTAATGGATTTCTGTGCACAATGTCCTTTAAAGACATCAGAGCAAAACTACAAACCATTTTTGGTTGCAACGTCAGTCGACTCATCCATAAGAGTAAAATATTTTGGTTCCAAAGCATTTTCAGAGCAATTAAATTATTGAAAACATTGAATAGAGTAGCAATAAAAATGTCACAATTTGGCACCTCAGCTGCCAAAAGACATTTTGGGAGAAATGAGAAAAACTTTGGTCAAGAGGTAGATCTTAAGAGCCATCTTAAAAGGTGATATAAATATAGAACAGTAGATGCTGGTTAATATACAAAAGACACCAAGTGCTGGAGTACTCAGCCGGTCAGGCAGCGTCGCTGGAGAACACGAATAGGTGTCGAGAACCTTCTTCAGACCCTGAAATGATGTTGCGTCTTGGAGTGGAGACCTCAGAGCTACGACTTTGGCATTCAAAACCTCTCCCACCAACATTGAAGCAATTAGAAAACAACAGATGTGTTTATGCAAAGTGGCAAAATATAGCAAACGGCGAGGTTTATTTCCAGAGAGAGAAACCATCCTTCACATCTTCCTCCCCCACCACCAAATTCCACTCAATCTGAAGAAGGATCCCGACCCGAAACGTCACCCATCCATTTTCTCCGCAGATGCTGCATGACCTGCTGAGTTACTCCGGCACTTTGTGTTTATATTCTGCAATTTGTGCTGCAAGGAACGCCCCCCCCCTCCCCCGACATAATGACATCATTCGTACAGATCTGAGCTCAGAAACCACACCTGCTGAATCCCAAGACACAAGTAGTAGACGCTGTCTGGCTCATAACGTTCTCCGTTCGGCCTCTGTACTTCTTTGACAAATTGAGCTAGGCCATAGTTTAGTTCCGCAGCACTGCAGGATAAAATGTCTTCTTTAATTCTCATGGGTTTAGCTGGAGAAGGAAAAAAAAAAAGAAAAATTGAGCAATTACGTATTCTCTACCAGAATTGTAAGATGCCACAAGATAGCACGCAGCTAACGTTTTCCTCTCTCGATACACTTATTAACTCTTCACTAAGATCACGGGCAGCACAGCGGTAGAGTTGCTGCCCTACAGCGCAAGAGACCCGGGTTCGATCCTGACTATGGGTGCTGTCTGGATGGAGTTTGTACCTTCTCCCCGTGACCTGCATGGGTTTTCTCTGAGATCTTTGGTTTGGTAGAGGTTTGTAGGTTAATTGGCTTGGAATAAACATAAAAATTGTCCCTAGTGTGTGTGTGTGTGTTAATGGGCGGGGATCACTGGTCGATTTGGACTGGAATGGCCTGTGTCCACTCTGTATCTACAAACTAAACACGTTGCAGAAGTGTTTCTGGTCTATGACTTCCACAAGACGAGGGCTTGCACAATAGAACACAATCCCACACCGGTGAATGGTGAAAGGCCTGGGTAGAGTGGATGTGGAGAGGATGTTTCCACTAGTGGGAGAGTCTAGGACCAGAGGCGAACTGGCCAAGAACTGAAAAAATCCACTTACGTCCAAACTTGAGCTCTCCACTTTTACTGCTATCACCACCGGCATATTTAGCCTGGACCCAGGACTTCCAAGCATTCACCCCGTAAGAGTAATTTAATCCCGTGCAACATTGCTGGCTCGCAAGAGAATCGTGTGAACAGCTTTCGGAAAGCATTAGCCGCTTTTGACCCTATAAAGGGAAAAAAACCAACAATGAACAGCCAAAGCTACTCTTGAAGATCGGCCTTCTTCCACTTAAGTAAAGATACTTTATTGTCATATGTACCTCGGTACAGTGAAATTCTTCGATTTTGCATACAATACACAAATAACTCAAAGACTCGCAGCTTATCAAGGGCTGACAAAATTAGAAAAGTACTCATATTAGTCCGTCTTTGGGCTCGGCGCCCCCTCCCCCCACCCCCACATGGCACCCTCTTTGCTCAGCCATTCTAAAACAAGTGTACTTCTGAAATGCACTGGTTCTCTTGGAGTGCAGAACACCGAGGGGTGATCTTCAGGGGGTTCAGTTCAGATGTACAGCATGGAAACTGGCCCTTCGGCCCACCCCGTTCGTACAAGCTCCATGTCAGACCACATTCTCATCCACTCCCGACACACTGGGACAATTTTACAGAGGCAAATTAAGTGGGATAGATATAGAAATGCCCTGCTCGTAGCCAACACAGAATCGGCGGGCCGAATGGCCTCTTTATGTGCCACAACGATTCTACAATTTCCAAATGAAACCAATTCTGGACAAAAATCATATGGCACAAACCGACTGGAGTGGCAGAAATATATTGAATCTGAAGATACAAAACTCTGAAAGAAAAACTCACCCTTCTGACAGCCCGCGGTATTTCAGATTCTGGTTGATCCTCGTCTGTAGTTACAAGCCCGCAGTCAAAGAGGAAGTCAACACCCGTATTAAGTTCCAATGGAGCTGGAAAATAAAGAGCAAAATGCCAGCGTTAATTGTGCGTGTGATAATACATCAGAGCAGCATTCAGCAACATGTGGTTGACAAGGGGCTTGGATCAGTATTGTCGGCAACTGGTGTAAAGATAAACATTTGGTGCTGTGATAGGCAAAACACAGTGTGCTGGAGGAACTCAGTGTGTCAGGCGGCATCTGTGGAGGGAATGGACAGATGACGTCTCAGGTCGGGACCCTACATCAGATTATAACCATATAACAATTACAGCACGGAAACAGGCCATCTCGGCTCTTCTAGTCCATGCACAACACTTACTCTCACCTAGTCCCATCTACCTGCGCTCAGACCATAACCCTCCATTCCTTTACCGTTCATATACCTATCCAATTTATTTTTAAATGATAAAATCGAACCTGCCTCCACCACTTCCACTGGAAGCTCATTCCACACAGCTACCACTCTCTGAGTAAAGAAGTTCCCCCTAAACTTCTGTCCCTTAATTCTCAAATCATGTCCTCTTGTTTGAATCTTCCCTACTCTCAATGGGAAAAGCTTATCCACGTCAACTCTGTCTATCCCTCTCATCATTTTAAAGACCTCTATCAAGTCCCCCCTTAACCTTCTGCGCTCCAAAGAATAAAGACCTATCTTGTTCAACCTTTCTCTGTAACTTAGGTGCTGAAACCCAGGCAACATTCTAGTAAATCTCCTCTGTACTCTCTATTTTGTTGACATCTTGACAGAAAAAAAATATGGGATAAGAGGCGCAAATTTAAACATCAAAAGTCCATTCCGTCCACAGATGCTGCCTGACCCACTGAGTTCCTCCAGCACTTATTAGTTTAGTTTAGAGATACAGTGCGGAAACAGGCCCTTCGCCCCACTGAGTCCGCGCCGATCAGTGATCCCCGTACACTAACACGGTATACCAAGCTAATCAGCCAATAAACCTGGAGTGCGGGAGGAAACCAGAGCACCCAGAGAAAACCCACGCAAGTCACGGGGAGAACGCACAAACTCCATACAGACAGCATCCGTCGTCGGGATCAAACCTGGGTCTCTGGAGTTAAATCAACTCCACCGCTGCACTAACTAAAACTTTGTTTTGCTCAAGATTTAAGCATCTTGTGTCTTTCTCGTGTTGTGATGGGGTATAGGGACTGGCCTAAATGCATTCTGTTTTTCCAAGTTATAAATGAAAATCATATTTCCAGAATAGAGTCCTGGGATTTTCAGTGTCAGGGGTTATGGAGAGAAGGCAGGAGAATGGGGTTAGGAGGGAGAGATTAATCAGCCATGATTGAATGGCGGAGTGGACTAGATGGGCCGAATGGCCTAATTTTGTTCCAATCACTATTTTAACATGAATAATGCAGCTTTTCCTTATTTCCCCACCGCAGAGCTACAGAGAGATACAAGGAGAGGATTGGGACTGGTGGGATTTCTCTGCTGGATTGTTTGAAACCAATGAGCAGAGAGTTCGCTTTGTGTCACAGCAATACAGAATAACCAAGTCTTCCAAATTCAATTTCCAACCACGATTCAGATTAGCAGCGCAGTAAACTCCTGCAATGATGGACGTCTCTGTACAGCGGATTTCGGTTGTAGTTTCCGTTGCACCGCCCCTTCCACTTCTGTCAGTTACCCAGCGAACTGGCATCACGTGGCGGGAGCTTCCCATTGCAGGAGCGGAGAGAACCAGCAGCATGAAGGCGGCGTGTATCAATGTGCGCATACACATATATACATACACGTACACACATGCTCTCACATACACACACATACTCTCACATATACACACACTCACATATACACACGCTCTCACTCTCACATATACACACACATGCTCACACACACGCTCTCACATATACACACGCTCACATATACACTCATATACACACACACGTTCACATATACACACACACATGCTCTCACACACACATATACAATTGAAAAAAAAGGTTAAGCGCGCCAACAGTATAATACATTATTCAGACATTATTATATCTTCATAAACAAGGAGGTATAATATTTGCTGGGACTTACTTTTGGGAAAGTCTGCTTCCAAATCCTGTCCAGGTTCATCCAGGACATTGGCCATTTTAACTGCCATGGCCAACACATCATCTCTGGCGGGTCCAAACAGGTCACAGTCTTCGAGGAGGCCGTCAGCACTCTGATTGCTGGCAAGATCTGGGAGATACAAGGAAATGGGAATGATATCTTATAGCTAGTAGCCTGCTTGATTGGGTGCACCATCCCACCGTCTCAAGGCTCCGTTCCCTCTCCTCCTTCTCACTCAACCTTCCATACATCTCTGCCCATGCTACATATCAATACACCATCTATGGTTCGCACATCAACAATTTGTCTTCGGCAGCACTTCTGAAGCCAGAACTATCAAAACCGTTAAATTACATATAAAACATACTAGAGAGAGGTACAGGGAACTGCAGATGCTGGTTTACAGAAAAAGATACAAAATGCTGGAGTAACTATAGTTTCATTTTTGTACTGGATCATAAAATATGAATATTGGAGTAACTCAGTGTGTCAGGCAGCATCCCTGAGGAACATGGATAGGTAATGTTTTGAGTCAGGACCCTTCTTCAAACCTTTCTAAGTTTGAAGAGTCCCGAACCGAAACATCACCTTTCTATGTTTCGGTTCGGGACTCTTCAAACTCTTCAAACGGGTAGCAAACGTAACCCCACTTTTTAAGAAGGGAGGGAGAGAGAGAAAACGGGGAATTACAGACCAGTTAGTCTAACATCGGTAGTGGGGAAACTGCTAGAGTCCGTTATTAAAGATGGGATAGCAGCACATTTGGAAAGTGGTGAAATCATTGGACAAAGTCAGCATGGATTTACGAAAGGTAAATCATGTCTGACGAATCTTATAGAATTTTTCGAGGATGTAACTAGTAGCGTGGATAGGGGAGAACCAGTGGATGTGGTGTATCTGGACTTCCAGAAGGCTTTCGACAAGGTCCCACATAAGAGATTAGTATACAAACTTAAAGCACATGGCATTGGGGGTTCAGTATTGATGTGGATAGAGAACTGGCTGGCAAACAGGAAGCAAAGAGTAGGAGTAAACGGGTCCTTTTCACAATGGCAGGCAGTGACTAGTAGGGGTACCGCAAGGCTCAGTGCTGGGACCCCAGCTGTTTACAACATATATTAATGATCTGGATGAGGGAATTGAAAGCAATATCTCCAAGTTTGCGGATGACACTAAGCTGGGGGGCAGTGTTAGCTGTGAGGAGGATGCTAGGAGACTGCAAGGTGACTTGGATAGGCTGGGTGAGTGGGCAAATTTTTGGCAGATGCAGTATAATGTGGATAAATGTGAGGTTATCCATTTTGGTGGCAAAAACAGGAAAGCAGACTATTATCTAAATGGTGGCCGACTAGGAAAAGGGGAGATGCAGCGAGACCTGGGTGTCATGGTACACCAGTCATTGAAAGTAGGCATGCAGGTGCAGCAGGCAGTGAAGAAAGCGAATGGTATGTTAGCTTTCATAGCAAAAGGATTTGAGTATAGGAGCAGGGAGGTTCTACTGCAGTTGTACAGGGTCTTGGTGAGACCACACCTGGAGTATTGCGTACAGTTTTGGTCTCCAAATCTGAGGAAGGACATTATTGCCATAGAGGGAGTGCAGAGAAGGTTCACCAGACTGATTCCTGGGATGTCAGGACTGTCTTATGAAGAAAGACTGGATAGACTTGGTTAATACTCTCTAGAATTTAGGAGATTGAGAGGGGATCTTATAGAAACTTACAAAATTCTCAAGGGGTTGGACAGGCTAGATGCAGGAAGATTGCTCACGATGTTGGGGAAGTCCAGGACAAGGGGTCACAGCTTAAGGATAAGGGGGAAATCCTTTAAAACCGAGATGAGAAGAACTTTTTTCACACAGAGAGTGGTGAATCTCTGGAACTCTGCCACAGAGGGTAGTTGAGGCCAGTTCATTGGCTATATTTAAGAGGGAGTTAGATGCGGCCCTTGTGGCTAAAGGGATCAGGGGGTATGGAGAGAAGGCAGGTACGGGATACTGAGTTGGATGATCAGCCATGATCATATTGAATGGCGGTGCAGGCTCGGAGGGCCGAATGGCCTACTCTATGTTTTCTATGTTTCTATGTTCTCCAGGGATGCTATGCTGCCCGACCCACCGAGTTACTCCAGCATTTTGTGTCTTTACTTGGTAAACCAGCATTTGCAGTGCCTTGTTTCTACATTAAATTACAGAGCAGGCCTAATTTACTGAGACATGTGTCTGAAGAAGGGTCTGGACCCGAAAAGTCACCCATTCCTTCTCTCTAGAGATGCTGCCAGTCCCGCTGAGTTACTCCAACATTTTGTGTCTATCTGCTATCTACCGCGTTGTTGACTCTCAGACTACCCTTGATCGGATTTTGCTGGCTTTACCTTGCACTAAACGTTATTCCGTTATGTATCTATACACTGTAAATGGATCGATTGTAATCATGTGTAGGAAAGAACTGCAGATGCTGGTTTAAATCGAAAGTAGACACAAAATGTTGGAGTAACTCAGCGGGCGGGACAGGCAGCATCTCTGAAGAGAAGGAATAGGTGATGTTTCGGGTCGAGAGCCTTCTTCAGGTCTGAGTTACTCCGGCATTTTGTGTCTACCTTCGATTGTAATCATGTGTTGTCTTTCCGCTGACCAGATAGCACGCAACAAAAGCTTTTCGCTGTACCTCAGTACATGTGACAATAAACTAAACAGTAACTTTATCAGTGGTTTAAGAAGGAACTGCAGATGCTGGAAAATCGAAGGTAGACAAAAATGCTGGAGAAACTCAGCGGGTGAGGCAGCATCTATGGAGCGAAGGAAATAGGCGACATTTCGGGCCGAAAACCTTCTGCAGACCAACTTTATCAGTGGATTGGGTTTAATATTTTAAATAATAGGACTTTAAACAAGGTTTGTTTATCATACATTGGCACAATTTTGAAAGAGACTGGCTTTATCTTGCACAAAACGTTATTCTCTTTATCGTGCATCTGTACACTGTGAATGGTTCAATTATAATCAAGCATTGTCTTTCCTCTGACTGGTTAGCATGCAGGGAAGGCACGGTGGCGCAGTGGTAGAGTTGCTGCCTTACAGCGCTTTCAGCGCCAGAGACCTGGGTTCGATCCCGACTGCTGGAGCTGTCTGTGTGGAGTTTGTACGTTCTCCCCGTGACCTGCATGGGTTTTCTCCGAGATCTTCGGTTTCCTCCCACACTCCAAAGACATACAGGTTTGTAGGTTAATTGGCTTTCTATAAATGTAAATTGTCGCTAGTGTGTGCAGGATAGTGTTAACATGCCGGGATCGCTGGTTGGTGCAGACTCGGTGGGCCGAAGGGCCTGCTTCTGCGTCGTATCTCTAGACTAAAAAGGTAAAGCTTTTCGCTGTACCTCGGTACACGTGAAAATAAAAGAAACTCAACTCAGAAGGGGTCACAAAATTGCTGGAGTAACTCAGGACAGGCAGCATCACTCGATAGAAGGAATGGGTGACGTTTCGGGTCGAGACCTGCCTTCAGACTCAGAAGGGATTTGCAAAATTAAAATTTAACTAACCACAGAGGTCCGATGACGCTTTCTCCATTTCCTCAGCTTCTGCGATCATCTCGGCCATGGCCAGTATGTCAGCCTCAAAAGGGTTTGAAGGGATTTTAACTTTCAGCTCCTCAATCGTCTCGACGATCTTATCAGCACTGTCTAAAGTGGTGGGAAGGAACATCGGAATGGGGACCTGGTTTACAAACCACATAACAGCTCGTTATCAAAGGAACATTTGGAGGCCCACTAACATTCTCACCACAAACATTTCTGTACACATAAATGACTTGTATGTTATTGGATTCTTTTTTAAATTTTTTTTTAATACATTTGAATTAAGTTAAATCTACACTACCGTCCATAAATAAAAACACATTCCGACAATAATTTATGAAAACCTCAGCTTTTCGTTTTGGTTTTTGAGATACAACATGGAAACAGGCCCTTAGGCCCATGCCGAGACCATGATCACCCATTCACACTAGTTGTCCCACGACATACTAGGGGCAATTTACAGAGGCCAATTAACCTACAAGCCTGCATGTTTTGGGGATGTGGGAGGGAACCAGAGCAATCGGAAAAAACCCCACCCGGGGTCATAGAAACACAGAAAATAGGTGCAGGAGTAGGCCATTTGGCCCTTCGAGCTAGCACCGGCATTCAATATGATCATGGCTTATCATCCAAAATCAATACCTCACCCCCCCCCGGATGATAAGCCATGATCATATTGAATGGCGGTGCTGGTTCGAAGGGCCAAATGGCCTACTCCTGCACCTATTTTCTATGTTTACATTCTCCTGCCTTCTCCCCGGAACCTCTGACACCCCTATCCCGCTTCCACGCTGTATCTCTAGAAGGAAAAACTAATAACTACACATTTGATGCAAGCTTACCGGGATTGGCATTGAGAAAGGCACTGGGGTATTTTGACAATACATATGCATAGGCACTGGGATGAAGACTGGCACAGGGATGGGCACCATAACCAAGTGTGGCTTCCACTCCTCTTCTGGAACAGAAATTAAACAGTTTTACAAATGTGTTCAACTGTGCAACATTTCCAGAACGAATGAAATTACCGTAGACACAAAAACGTGGAGTAACAATAGACAATAGGTGCAGGAGTAGGCCATTCGGCCCTTCGAGCCAGCACCGCCATTCAATGTGATCATGGCTGATCATCCCCAATCAGTACCCCGTTCCTGCCTTCTCCCCATATCCCCCGACTCCACTATCTTTAAGAGCCCTATCTAGCTCTCTCTTGAAAGTATCCAGAGAACCGGTCTCCACCGCCCTCTGAGGCAGAGAATGCCACAGACGCACAACTCTGTGAGAAAAAGTGTTTACTCATCTCCGTTCTAAATGGCCGACCCCTTATTCTTAAACTGTGGCCCCTGGTTCTGGACTCCCCCAACATCGGGAACATGTTTCCTGCCTCTAGCGTGTCCAAACCCTTAACAATCTTATATGTTTCAATAAGATCCTTCTAAACTCCAGAGTGTACAAGCCCAGCCGCTCCATTCTCAGGCAGCATCTATAGAGCGAAGGATTGGGTGATGTTTCGGTTCGAGACCCTTCTTCAGATTTACAGGTCAGAAATTACTTGATCGGATTTACTTGTTTTAAAGCTATTGCCCTTTGAGTGACCTGAAGCTCTTTTTCTTTTCAAAAAATTAAACCTGTTGACGTTCAACATGTTATTAATGAATTAAAGGATGATTGTGGATCTGGACCAGCTGGTATTGAGACTAAATTCATTAAGTTAGGAGCTAATATTTTAATGTACCCACTATGCGACCTGTTTAATTTGTCCTTCTCAACTTGTACCCTCCCTTCCGCATGGAAGTGTGCCAATGTTACTCCACTGCATAAGGGAGGCGACCCACAAGATATTAACAATTACCGCCCCATCTCAATTATCAACTCGGTGGCTAAAATCCTCGAGAAACTAGTGTTCAACCAGCTATCACATTATCTCAACTTTCAATATTCTATCTCCATGCCAGTCTGGGTTCAGACCTAATCACTCCACAACTACAGCTCTGTTAAAACTTACCAGCGATGTGTTCACTGCTTCCGAGGATGGTAAACTCACCGGTGCCATCTTTCTTGATCTAACCAAGGCCTTTGATGTTGTTGACCACTACCTACTGCTTGATAAACTTTACTCTATTGGTCTTTCTCAAAACAATCTACTGTGGTTTAACTCATACCTTCATAACAGACGCCAATGTGTCACCTTTAATGGAAGTCAATCCAATTCCTTAATTGTTGAGAAGGGGGTCCCACAAGGTTCGTCCTTGGGACCACTCCTTTTCTCTATTTTCATAAACGACCTCCCTAATATCTGACTGTCAAATACAACTATATGCCGATGATGCGGTGCTATATACATCTAGTACTAACAAGTCTGAAATTGAAAGAACCCTTCAATCAGATCTTACTTCTGTTCAGAAATGGCTATTATTTAACAAATTAATTTTAAATAAAAATAAATCATGCAGTATGTTATTTGGTACCAGACAAGGCCTTGGTAATTCTGTAGATCTGACTATATCATTTAATGAAGGATCACCATTAAGTGATCACCATTAGAACAAGTATTGAACTTCAAATATCTTGGTGTTTGGCTTGACCCAACGCTTTCATTTACGCAGCATAGTGAGACGATTACTAAAAAACTTAGCTGTAATCTAGCTATTCTTTACCGCCATATAAATTGTTTCACCTTTCAGATGAGAAAAAGAATTGTCTCTCAACTACTACTACCAACACTGGATTATGCTGATATTGTCTATCAGAATACATTTGATATACATCTTCAACCCCTTAATGTAGTTTATAATAGTCTTTGCAGATTTATTTTAAGGTGTCCATATATAACTCACCACTGTTCTATGTACGAAACTCTAAACTGGTTATCCCCCCACGCTCGAAGATGCTACCACTGGTTCCAGTTCATCTTTAAATGCATCCACCTCAATTACCCTTCTTATTTAAAACAAGACCTATTACCATACACACCCTCATATTCACTAAGACATATTCAGCAACCCTTCTTTTTCATTCCAAGAACTAACAAAGAAATTGGGAGACTTGCATTTAAATTCAAAGCTCCTTCTGACTGGAACACTCTGCCTAGTACCATAAGAACTATTAGCTCATTTCGTCTATTTAAAAATACACTTTTACCTTTCCTTATAAAACCATGTACCTGTTTCTAGTATTAGTCTTCGAGCTCTTTTATTTAGCTTGCTCTGAGTGTGATCATTTGGCATAACTATTGTATATGCATGGCCATTACACTTATGTATTATTGTATTGCATAGTGTAACAAGGTCTTATATTGTATTATGTCACAATATCATGAAATAATATATTATGTAATAATGTTGATAGTATGTTTTAACGTACGATGTATGATAGGTGGTATATATTATGCACTAACATTATGCTGTAACACATAACTATTGTTATTATTGGATATGTAAAGTTAATTAACAATTGTTATAAACTATAACAAGTGGGGATGGAGGGGTTTTGGGATTGGTGTGTGGGTAGGTGTGTCAATGAGAGCCTCTATGTATGTTATGTCTTGTGCTGTATGTTCTATGTTGGACCCCCTCGAAAACGAGATGACTGTCCATCTCAAGAGGTTATCCATGAATAAACTTGTTTCAACTTGTTTCAACTGAGAATTTTTTTCTTCTTACTGAAACAAACTTCAAGCGTCAGAATGAAGTTTCAATTTCTAGATTCCTTTCCCAAATAATAATAAACAATAAGCAGTTGACAAATGATTTTATACGTCAAGATGCAGAACTGTTTCCAGCGAGAAAAAAAAAAATGCATTGAATAATGAAGAATTTTCATAAACGTCTGTGGACAAACTTGGAATGTTTTCTCTGTGACGCTGGAGTTTGAGAGGCTGATACGATAGAGGTATGTAAAATTACCAGAGGTATGGATAGGGTGAACTATCTTGGCTAGACGAAGATTAGTATGCTCAATCTTAAGGTCATAAGTGATAGGAGCAGAATTAGGCCATTCAGCCCACCAAGTCTACTCTGCCATTTTATCGCGGCTGATCTATCTCTCCATCCTCGCCCCATTCCCCTGCCTTCTTCCCATAACCCGACACCCGTAATAATCAAGAATCTACCAGTCTCCGCCTTAAAAATATCTGTTGACGGCCTCCACAGCCTTCTGTGGAATATAACTCCAGATTCACCACCCTCGGACTAAAGAAATTCCTCCTCATCTCCTTCCTTCAGGACCGTCTTTTAATTATGAGGCTATGACCTCTTGTCCGAGACTCTCCCACGAGTGCAAGGGTTCCCAGCCTGTGGTACTTCTGCCTACCCAGGGGGTAAATTTGTTGATTCTGGATTTGTACATATTTTTACTCATTGACTGACTGTGTTTGATTCTGGTATACTGGATTCTGGATCTGTTCATCATTAGTTGTTCATAAATAAGTGAAATAACATTGTTATGTGCTATTAAAGTTGCCAGGGGTAAACGGGATGACAATAGGTTGGGAACCCCTGCACTAGTGGAAACATTCTCTCCACATCCACTTTATCCAAGCCTTCCACTATCTGATGTCAATGTTACAATATCTAAAGGTCTCAAAAGGGTTTAATTCACCTTTCACTTTACAATAATAATCAGCTATATTCTGTCTGTGAGTTATTAACAGGTTTCATCTTGTGTTTTGACACAAAGTGCTGGAGTAATTCAGTGGGTCGGGCAGCATCTCTGCAATCGGCCCATCGGAACCACCCTGCCTGGGGTCATCCGTTTGCCAGCCCTGGTCTTTTCCTGCTTCCATTTCCTCCCCTCCAGTCAGACTGAAGAAGGGTATCAGTGGATATTTTTAGAGCAGACATCGACAGATTCTTGATGAGTACAAGTGTCAGGGGTTATGGGGAGAAGGCAGGAGAATGGGGTTGAGAGGGATAGTTCAGCCATGATTGAATGGCGGAGTACACTTGATGGGCCAAATGGACTAATTCTGCTCCTGGAACCTATGACCCAAAATATCAGCTGTCCATGTTCTCCACAGATGCTGCCTGAGCCACTGAGTTACTCCAGCACTTTGTGTCTATCTTTGGTATAAACAGCCATCAGGCTATTAAAGACCACAACCTCCAAATAAGCTCTGAACTACATGGATTTGGGGGCAGTGGTTGTGTCGTTTTGCACTATTATTGTGTGTCTGCGTGCGTGCTTGTACGTGCACATATACACGCACTGAACTTTTTTTTTCTCGTTTATTTTATTGTTTACAAAGTACTATGTTTACATATTCTGTTGTGCTGCTGCAAGTAAGAAATTAATTGTTGTATCTGGGACACATGACAACTCTTGATCTGCCGTTCATAAGTTATAGGAGTAGAATTAGGCCATTCGGCCCATCGTGTCTACTCCATCATTCAATCATGGCTGCTCTCTGCCTCATCCCATTTTCCTGCCTTTTCACCATAACCCGTGACACCCATTCTAATCAAGAATTTGTCTATCTCTGTTGTAAAAATATCCACTTACTTGGCCTCCACAGCCTTCTGTGGCAATGAGTTCCACAGATTAACTAAAGTTCCTCCTCACCTCTTCTAAAAGAGTGCCCTTTAATTCTGAGGTTATGACCTCTGGTCCCAGTCTCTCCCCCTAGTGCAAACAACCTCTCCACATCCAGTCTATCCATGCCTTTCACTATTCGATAAACTGGAATTTAGAAGGATGAGAGCAGATCTTATTGAAACATAAGATTATTAAGGGTTTGGACACGCTACAGGCAGGAAACATGTTCCCGATGTTGGGGGAATCCAGAACCAAATCCAAGTGAGTCCAGGGGCCACAGTTTAAGAATAAGGGGTAAGCCATTTAGAACGGAGATGAGGAAACACTTTTTCTCACAGAGTCTTGTGAGTCTGTGGAATTCTCTGCCTCAGAGGGTGGTGGAGGCCGGTTCTCTGGATACTTTCAAGAGAGAGCTCGATAGGGCTCTTAAAGATAGCGGAGCCACGGGATATGGGGAGAAGGCAGGAACGGGGTACTGATTGTGGATGATCAGCTACGATCACATTGAATGGCGGTGCTGACTCGAAGAGCCGAATGTCCACCTTTTGTCTATTGATGAAAATGTTACAATATCCAAATTTCTCAAAAGCGTTTAATTCACCTTTTCATATTTATTGTTATGTTTTATTATATTTCATCTTCGGTTTGTTTACCTACCTGTTTGACATCCTTTGGACTTCATTTCGGGCTTATAGGAGATGCCCTTGTTCTGAGTCAAGGGTTTGCACAGTATTGCCTTATTCTTTAGTGTTACAGGAGGTGGAGAGGGTGGTGAAGAAGGTGGCGGCGGTGGTGGTGGTGGTGGTGGTTGTGGCGGCGGCGGCTGCTTTGATGACCGAGTTTGTACAGATGCCTAATAAAGAATAGATCAAAATTAGACAGATACAGGCCCGTTACCAAACCACTGGAAAATCGAACAAACTTATTATTACCCGCAAATACGGATTAATATAATCACACGTGAAACTGCAACGGAAGAGAAGAGAAGGAAATTTTCAAGCTGAATTTTATTTTGGTCCGAGACCAAAATTTGGTCTTGGACAAATTCAGTCACGGGGTGAGGGGAACCAAAGCATAAAGCCACCCCCCCCCCCCCCTCCCCCACCCCCACATAGGTTTGCTGTTCCAAATAACTTTCTGGCAACGCCTGCTCATGTGTACCTGTTTGGTCATCGAGGAGACGGCAGAGTCAGGTTGAACTGCGCTCTCTCCATCACCTTCACTGCCCAAGCTTGCCCGAGAATGACCACTGGGCAAGGTGCCAGAGATCTCCTTGCAAACACAAGTCAACCCCAGAGTGGGTTAGTAGGGTTAAAATGTGAGGAGGGGGTGGGGGGAGGAGGTGGAAGGAGATGGGAGGAGGGGGGGGGAAAGAGGGAGGGAAATGAAAAAAAAAACACACATTGATAATTTGTCAAAGAATATATGGAATGCAACTAAATGTTATGAAAACTACAAGGAGACAAAAAAAAATCATGCAACATTCCAAATCCCAGATCCCTCGCTTCACAACATTTGTTTTTAAATTCTAGTGATTTTATTTATTTTTTTACAACATAAAATTTCAGATCTCTCTAATAAACAAATGTATCATATTTTTGCCCCCCCCCAATCAAATACGGCGTCTCTTCACCGGGGTGACTGTCCGTTAATTGAACGCACTGCTGCATTTTGTAAATGTAGCGTGGCGTCCGTTCACCATTTTGTCTAACACTCTATAGCTGTGGAGGCGAACTGTGAAAGTCGCAAGGCTTTCCACCCCCCGTCCTGTCCACCCCCATCCCCCCCGACCTCTCCACCCCCATCCCCCCCAGTCCTTATGCATCGAACACCGAATCTCTGCCATAACCCAGTCATGAGCAGTAGACCAACAACCCATTCGACAGCACAGACAGAAGAGGACTATAAACCCCCTCCCCTGTCTGCAATCATCGGCTCTTCACCAATTAAGTAAAGTTAAAAAATAACAAAAATCCAGCAGAAATGTCTTTTTTGGGGTTAAAAATCTAAATTTCAATCTCAAACAGCTGCGGGTCAGAAGGAAGAAACTCCGTGACTAAATACGCTCAGAATCGCCCCTCCATTCCATTTTGAATTAAATGTTCTGGATGCAAAAAACGTTTCAGGTTTCTCAGCTCATTGCCATCTCCCCCTTCCCGGGGGAGGAGGGTGGGGGGGGAGAATGGGGAGGGGTAAGTGCACCTTTGCAAGAAACTCGCAATAAAAGCAGTTAATGCTTTACAAACTGAAATACAAACAAAATATGCTTAAATACACAATTCTGATGAAGAGTCAAATCTGAAACTTTACCTATTTTTCGCTTTCAGATGTTGAATGGCCTGCACTCTTCCAGCATTTTTTTTTTTTGTTTCTATTTCAGATATTCAGCATTCACACTGCTTTTTTTTACCAATGCTTTGCTGATTAACTCCTTAATAAATAAAAGTTATATAAAATAAATGGTTAATAATGGATTTGAAGGTAGGATAAGCACAAAGATAAATCAAATGCTCCACGGAACAGTGTGAATCTTTCAATGCTGGGGCTGCACAGGGTTGCTGACTAGATTTAAGCGAGAAATATAAATACAAGATAGAAACGGTGGAGTTTTGTTCAATTATCACTGGAGACCATTCTATTTTGCAGAACTTTCCCTCTTATGATCACAGGTCAGATTGCACAAGGTATGTGGAAGCAGTTAGCTTAAATCAGCCATTAATATCTTTCCTTGTTCAATCTTACACTTGTGCATCCATTATGCTTTTATGTTGCGGTACGCGGATTAAAAAAAAAGAAAATCAGAAACAAAATCTCACATTCTGCAGAATAACACAAAGCGAAAGCAAATGTAAAGGATTAAGTGATTACAAAAAAAAAATGGTTAACACTGCAGCTGCCTGACTGGTGATCACACATGCTCGACATGCCTGGAAAGTACAGAGTGCATCCGACTTACAAGGGACCCTCTCTAACGATGGAACCAACTCCTTAAAGCTGTGAATGGAATATGGAACATACCTTGGAGCTCAAGAGTTCAATCCCACAAACTGTTCAGCTAGCACCCGGGACATGGGGAGGAAGCATACTGATTGTGGCGTTAAAATGGCAAAAAAAAAAAAAAAAACACACTTCAATCCACACCTATGGTAGGTGGAAGATCATTCAAAACGAAAAAACGTTACTTACTTCAAATTTCGTGGGAGAGGGAGTCGGAGAGGGGGTCGGAGACGTCGCATTCTTAGACTCCTGCGTCTCATCTGCAAACAAAAGACACAGATTGTTTGAAACAAACTGAGCCGATGTTTGTGAATGTGCACATTAGAGTGTGCGCACAATTGTGGGTGTGCACGTTTGAAAAAAACAAACAAAAAAAAAACCTCAGTTTAAGTAGTCAACTTGCAAAAAAAAAAAAACGTGGAAATCATTTGAGGTCACCACTGCACATCTCTGTAACTACATTCATTCTGTGCTGGTCGTGCGATATGTGCACGGCACACTACAAATCAGAGGCTCTGGGACAACACACAAAGTGTAATCATCTTCCCTTTTCGAAAATATTCCATAACATGTTCAATGCATTTGCTTGCACGACTAAAAGAAAACAAAAACATTCTTCTGAAATGGCAGCAAATTGAAAGAATGGGCTCAAGAGGATATTAGGGGGTACAGACTCTGACATTTGGGCTTGGATGTGGCTTGCGGCGGGGGGGAGGGGGTAATGAACAGGTCTCTGTGCTGCTACTTGTAAAATGAGTTTGGGCCGCATGGTACAAGTGCCCACCAGGCAAGAGGCCACAGCACAGATCTACAGAGTTAGTTGCAAACTGAAACTTAAACAAGGCATGCGACCAAAAACTGGAGCTGGCAATCACTGCACTCACTCAATAAAAGATATTGCATGCAAAAAGGATCTTCAACCGAATCCACGCAAAATAAAACTCAACATTGCCACGCACAAGCTAAAACGCAAGTCCCTTGTTGCACCATTCCACCGCACACGCAGAATGGGAAAACAAGTACAGCGAAAACGTTTAAACTAAAGATTATCCACCAAATCCAAACCCCTTCAATGATAAAGGTATCCAAGATCAGTACAAATCAAGCAGAGTGTGTTCTGCAGGATCAAGCAGCAGGTTATTTGTTCAAAAGGAACATTTCGCAGGTGGTTAAACACACACCAGTGCCAAAATCATTACATTTGTTAAAACCGGCAAAGACCACTGAACTGCTCTCAATGACAAAGGTATGATTCCCACAATTATAAGTCACTTCTTACTATGCCGAGTCATTCGGCTGGCTGCAAGGCTGCGAATCTATAATTATGCTAGCATCGTGGGATGTTTGGATGTCCACACTCTGTTACCACGTTGTGCCTGACAATTTGCCTAGAATGGCTCTAAATAATAAGGTAGAAGTAGTAAATGATGAAGCTCTTTTGCAGCTTTCTCATCACCCCCGGCCACTCCATCTACTCCCCTCTCCCATCAAGCAAGTGGTACAGAAGTGTGAAAACGCACACATCCAGATTTAGGGACAGTTTATTCCCAGCTTTTATCAGGCAACTGAACCATCCTACCACAACCAGAGAGGGGCCCTGAACTACTATCTACCTCATTGGAGACCCTCGGACTATCTTTGATCGGACTTTACCTTGCACTAAACGTTATTCATTTGATCATGAATCTGTACACTGTGGATCGATTGTAATCCTATATAGTCTTTCTAGTATAGACTGTTTAGCACGGAACACAAGCTTTCCACTGTACTTCGGTACTCGAGGCAATAAACTAAACCTACTTCTTATAACTCACATGAATGGTCAACTGAAAACAAAATTGTGGACATTAATATATCCCTTTGTCCCATTTTGAGATCAGATTATCCTATTGAAGTACCGTGGATCGCGACACACACACACACATTTTAGATTAGCTTGCCAATGAATCAGGACTTCTAACCTCGCAAGCCCACACAACAGTCAGACACTCTTCAAAGTGAAGTTTAGGATATGAAACGTCGGGACCATCGACAACCCCAAGAGCGACAAGAGAGTTTCAGCAACATCCTCTCTCACTGCTTCCCCCACTGTAATCCCTCCTGCACTCCGACATAAAATGTCTGAGTGAGGCCCAGTGCAAATTGGACGAACAGCACCTCATATTTCGCTTGGGCAGCTTACACCCCAGCGGTATGAACATTGACTTCTCTAACTTCAAGTAACCCTTGCTTTCCTTCGCAGACAAAAATGCTGGAGAAACTCAGCGGGTGAGGCAGCATCTATGGAGCAAAGGAATAGGTGATGTTTATAATGTGGATAAATGTGAGGTTATCCACTTTGGTGGCAAAAACAGGAAAGTAGACCATTATCGGAATGGTGGCCAATTAGGAAAAGGGGAGATGCAACGAGATCTGGGTGTCATGGTACACCAGTCATTGAAAGTAGGCATGCAGGTGCAGCAGGCAGTGAAGAAAGTGAATGGTATGTTAGCATTCATAGCAAAAGGATTTGAGTATAAGAGCAGGGAGGTTCTACTGCAGTTGTACAGGGTCTTGGTGAGGCCACACCCGGAGTATTGCGTACAGTTTTGGTCACCAAATCTGAGGAAAGACATTCTTGCCATAGAGTGAGTACAGAGAAGGTTCATCAGACTGATTCCTGGGATGGCAGGACTTTCATATGAAGAAAGACTGGATAGACTCGGCTTGTACTCGCTAGAATTTAGAAGATTGAGGGGGGATCTTATAGAAACTTACAAAATTCTTAAGGGGTTGGACAGGCTAGATGCAGGAACATTGTTCCCGATGTTGGGGAAGTCCAGAACAAGGGGTCACAGTTTAAGGATAAGGGGGAAGTCTTTTAGGACCGAGATGAGAAAATCATTTTTCACACAGAGTGGTGAATCTGTGGAATTCTCTGCCACAGAAGGTAGTTGAGGCCAGTTCATTGGCTATATTTAAGAGGGAGTTAGATGTGGCCCTTGTGGCTAAAGGGATCAGGGGGTATGGAGAGAAGGCAGGTACAGGATACTGAGTTGGATGATCAGCCATGATCATATTGAATGGCGGAAGGGCGGAATGGCCTACTCCTGCATCTATTTTCTATGTTTCTGTTTCTATGTGATGTTTCGGGTCGAGACAGATAACTATGTCTTGGAGCACAGGAGGATGTAGGATGATCTAGTAGAAGTGCACAAAATGCATAGACGTGTACTCCAGCATTTTATGTCCATCTTCAGTATAAACCAGCATCTGTAGTTCCTTCCTACAGAGATTACAAAGGATTCTTTTCACAATTGGCCAGATTTTTTTTTTTAAAGATTCAGTCCCAGGATAAGTGTAAGACATGAACCTCACCAAGCCATCCACCCAAACCCATTATAGATCAGATCCAAGGAAGTCTACGACATGGAACCATCTTACCCACTGCTATATTGATCCAACTTCCACAGGTTCCCTGGAGTTAATCACCGACTCCATTTACAAATTCATGCTGCCTCAGCAAGGCCACCAACATAATCAAGAACGAGTCTCACCACGGTCACCCTCTCTTCACCCTTCAGGCAAAAGGTATAGAAGTATGAAAACGCACATCTCCAGATTCAGGGAGTTTCTTCCCAACTGTTATCAGGCAACTGAACCAGTCTATCAACAAGAGAGCAGTCCTGAGCTACCATCTACCTCATTGGAGACCCTGGGATTCTCCATTTGGACTTTACCGGACTTCATATTCCACTAAACGTCATTTCCTTTATCATATATTTGTACATTGTGGATGGCTCGATTGTAATCATGTATAGTCTTTCCGCTGACATGCAACTAAAGCTTTTCACTGTACCTTGGTACAAGTGGCAATAAACTAAATTTAATTAATCTACAGTTTGAGTAGGAAACGACTTTCATAGTCTAATGTTAATAACTAAGATCTTTTCTACCTCAGCCACTGACGGCACTTTATCTTGGACCACAATGGTCTAAAGAAGATTCTCAAAGAAAACTTGGCTTTGACTGCAACATCAAGCCAATTGCAGTCAACACGAGTGAAACACTAGCCCCGACAACTAATCATATAATCCGCCGTCCAACAAGCACAGGAAGAAATAAGTCTGAAGGGTCTCGACCCGAAACGTCGCCCATTCCTTCTCTCCAGAGATGCTGCCTGTCCCGCTGAGTTACTCCAGCATTTTGTGTCTATCTTCAGTTTAAACCAGCATCTGCAGTTCCTTCCTACACAGGAAGAAACACCTTCACATCTCAAAAGTTGCCAGGTTGTAGAAAAAATAAAATTGCCTGTCACATTTACCACCTTCCAAATTATTGATAGCAGGTTACACAAAATACATGTCAAAAATGTTTGCAGAACAGGAAATGTATCCATGCATTCGTGAAATTGATAGAATCTTGATTCGTACGGTGTCAGGGGTTATCGGGAGAAGGCAGGAGAATGGGGTTGAGAAGGAAAGATAGATCAGCCAAGATTGAATGTCAGAGTAGACTTTATGGAGAACATGAACTATATGCCTCAGCATCCCCTCCTCCCCTATGCCATTAATTTTATCCATCTACCGGCTAAAGAAGGGTCTCGACCCGAAGTGTCACCCATTCCTTCCCTCCAGAGATGCTACCTGTCCAACTGAGTTACTCCAGCATTTTGTGTCTTTCCAGTTGGTGCAAACCAGCATCTGCAGTTCCTTCCAACACATATCAACAGGACAGTTTGGAGTGTGCCACAAGACATCGCAGTCGCTGCCTCAAAAAGGCTGGCAGTATCATCAAGGACCCACACCATCCTGGCCACACACTCATATCCCCGCTACCTTCAGGTAGAAGGTACAGGAGCCTGAAGACTGCAACGTCCAGGTTCAGAAACATCTTCTTCCCCACAGCCATCAGGCTATTGAACTCAACTCAAACTAAACTCTGAACATTAATAGCCCATTATCTGTCTATTCGCACTTTATCTGTTTTATTTATTCATGCGTGTATATATTTTATACAGTGGTATATGGACACACTGATCTGTTCCGTATTCATGCCTTCTATAATTCTGTTGTGCTGAAGCAAAGCAAGAATTGCATTGTCCTATCTGGGACACATGACAATAAACTCTCTTGAATCTTGACAGCATTTCTGAGAGGTTTTTGCACTACCCTTAACATCAAAAGTGGACGGTCTTATGGAATAAAAATACCATTCAAACCAATGCCACCAATCCTTCCGCTGGCTGGTTAGCATGCAACAAAAGCTTTTCACTGGACCTCGGAACATGTGACAATAAACTAAATATGTGGATGCCCGACAATTTCTTGATGCCGGCGCATATCGTTGTTTAAATTTGCTTCCACATTTAATTTAACGTTAATTTACTGCCCTTTAATTTAAACCGAAACAATATTTACGGCTTTTATTTTCACAGGAAAGCAGAATTCATCTTTAAATGAAACCCCCGGTACTGAAGAAAAGCCAAGTACATGGGCTGTACAGGATATTTTATTGGATTATAACCATTATATCCTAGAACCAGTTAGTGGCACAACAGCAATTGGTAATTTAAATCAACGTGAATAAAAAAAAAATCTTCAAAGCTGGAGGAAGATATTATTAGTAATGGTGACTACAAAACCACTGACTGCTGTAGAAATCTACCTTGGGCAATGCAGTCCTGTGTGTGGTATATCCCTTCAACTACAATTAAAATCACAAATGTAATGCAATGCATAAAAAACATTTTTTTAAAATAGGTGCAGGAGGAGGCCATTCGGCCCTTTGAGCCAGCACCGCCATTTAATATGATCATGGCTGATCATCCATAATCAGTACCCTGATCCTGCTTTCTCCCCATATCCCTCAATTCCATTAGCCATAAGAGCTACATCTATCTCTCTTGAATACATCCAGTGAATTCCCTACCGCCTTCTGGGGCAGAGAATTACACAAAATGTAGTGTGTCAGAAGTGGGATTCGAACCCACACCTCCAGTCAGCCATCCTGACATACATCAGTATGAATAAAAATTCCAATACCTTGCAATCTAGGTTAAAAAAAGTAATTTCATCACTCCAGAATTATTTACAAGCTTCCTTTATGTGACAAGTCCACAAAGTTTGATTCAAAGATCACTGCGGAACATTTCCTAAATACAAGGTGGATACAAAATGGCTGGAGTAACTCAGCGGGACAGGCAGCATCTCTGGAAAGAAGACGTTTCGGGTCGAGACCGTTCTTCAGACTGATGTCAGGCGAGTGGGCGGGACAGAGATAGATAGTCGGAGACAGTAAGACTGGTGGGAGAATTGGGAAGGGGGAGGGGATGGAGAGAGAGAGGCTATTTGAAGTTAGAAAAGTCAATGTTCATACCGCTGGGGTGTAAGCTGCCCAAGCGAAATATGTGGTGCTGTTTGCGCTGGGCCTCACTCTAATAATGGAGGAGGCCCAGGAGAGAAAGGTCAGATTGGGAATGGGAGGGAGAGTTGAAGTGCTGAGCATCCGGGAGATCAGGTAGGTTAAGGCGGACTAAGCGGAGGTGTTCAGCGAAACGTTTGCCGAGCCTGCGCTTGGTCTCGCCGATGTACAGGAGCCACCTTGCTGCCCAACAGTGGCTAAAGGCTGTGGCACAACACCAATAATGAACACTAAACACTGCCCTAGTCAACAATGTGTACATACTATGGAGAGATAACACATCGAGCAATGTTTCAACTGAAAACGTTTTGCAGATCAATATTCTGTCAAATTTATCCAACTCTGAAAGACCAAATCCCAAGATGGCAGGTAGTTATTTTTTACTGCTTAGCGGGCACTGTATAATGTTTCATGTGCACGATGGCAACACTTCACTCCAATCCTAGTTAAAGATGCCCAAACAATGACAAAGCCCAAATATTGCAAAGATAGACACAAAGTGCTGGAATAACTGAGCGGGTCAGGCAGCATCACTGGAGAAAAGGGATAGGCGATGTTTCAGTTCGGGAATATTGCATTGTTTAATTCACACCTATTTGATCTTTAGGATTCATCAATTTTTGTATTCATTTTATTTTGTCTATTTTATTAAAACAATTAACATCTTCTGAGTTCAGACAAGTCATTAGCCAAATCCTTGCAGCAATCGATAGTTTACTGTCTTCCTCAAACAATCCATATACTTAAGCGCATTTTGAGAATTTAATGAACGGCAAACTAAAAATACTAAAAGCTAAATTATAAGACAATCAAACAGGATTATGTGCAAACAGTTCAGGCCTGTGCAACTGCATTTCTCCTAAAGATAGACACAAAACGCTGGAGTAACTGAGGAATGGGCGACTTTTTCGGGTCTCGAGCTACTCCAGTTTGTTGTGTCTATCTTCGGTTTAAACCAGCATCTGCAGTTCCTTCCTACTGCTATTCTTTAAAATTTCTACTTGGAGATAAAAATAGCATTCACGTCCTTCCAGGTAAAAGTCCAGCCTTCATCCTTTATATGTTTAGTTTAGTTTAGTGATAAAGCGTGGAAACAGTCCCTTTGGCCCACTGTGTCCGCACTGATCAACAATCACGCATACAGTGCCCTCCATATTGTTTGGGACAAAACCCATCATTTATTTATTTGCCTCTGTACTCCACAATTTGAGATTTGTAGAAAAAAAATCAAACGTGGTTAAAGTGCACATTGTCAGATTTTAATAAAGGCCATTTTTATACATTTTGGTTTCACCATGTAGAAATTACAGCAGTGTTTATACATAGTCCCCCCATTTCAGGGCACCATAATGTTTGGGACACGTGGCTTCACAGGTGTTTGTAATTGCTCAGGTGTGTTTAATTGCCTCCTTAATGCAGGTATAAGAGAGCTCTCAGCACCTAGTCTTTCCTCCAGTCTTTCCATCACCTTTGGAAACTTTTATTGCTGTTTATCAACATGAGGGCCAAAGTTGTGCCAATGAAAGTCAAAGCAGCCATTATGAGACTGAGAAACAAGAATAAAACTGATCGAGACATCAGCCAAAACTTAAGGGACTGTCCCACTTGGGCGACCTAATCCGCGAGTTCTGGCGAGTTTGCCCTTGACTCATACTCGCAGCATGGTCAACACGAGGTCGTAGGAGGTCTTCGTAACTCTCCTTCATGCTCGAGAGTGGTCTCCGCCTACTCGAGGCCTCAGCTAGGTCGCGGCGGTTTTTCAATATGTTAAAAAAAATGCTCGCGAGTAAAAAAAGGTCGCCATGGAAAAAAATCGATACTTTTTTTTACTTGTAGGTTTAGTCGTAGTAGGTCGGCATGTTAGTCGTAGGTAATCGAGGGTATTCGAAGGTAGTCATAGATAGTCTTCATCATAGTCGAAGCTGGTCTTCTACATAGCCGCAGGAGGTCTTCAACATGTCACTTTCTCAAACTCCTCTAAACTCACCAATTAGGTCGCCCAAGTGGAACAGCCCCTTAAGGCTTACCTAAATCAACTGCTTGGAACATCATTAAGAAGAAAAAGAGCATTGGTGAGCTTACTAATCGCAAAGGGACTGGCAGGCCAAGGAAGACCTCACAGCTGATGACAGAAGAAATTTCTCTACAATAAAGAAAAATCCCCAAACACCTGTCCGACAGATCAGAAACACTCTTCAGGAGTCGGGTGTGGATTTGTCAATGACCATGCAGAAGACTTCATGAACAGAAATACAGAGGCTACACTGCAAGATGCAAACCACTGGTTAGCCGCAAAAATAGGATGGCCAGGTTACAGTTTGCCAAGAAGTACTTAAAAGAGCACCCACAGTTCTGAAAAAGGGTCTTGTGGACAGATGAGACAAAGATTAACTTATATCAGAGTGATGGCAAGAGCAAATATGGAGGAGAGAAGGAACTACCCAAGATCCAAAACATACCACCTCATCTGCGAAACACGGTGGTGGAGGTGTTAAGGCCTGGGCATGTATGGCCGCTGAAGGTACTGGCTCACTTATCTTCATTGATGATACAACTGCTGATGGTAGTAGCATAATGAATTCTGAAGTGTAGAGACACATCCTATCTGCTCAAGTTCAAACAAATGCCTCAAAACTCATTGGTCGGTGGTTCATTCTACAGCAAGACAATGATCTCAAACATACTGTTAAAGCAACAAAGGAGTTTTTCAGTTGAAAAATGGTCAATTCTTGAGTGGCCAAGTCAATCACCCGATCTGAACCCAATTGAACATGCCTTTTATATGCTGAAGAGAAAACTGAAGGGGACTAGCCCCCAAAACAAGCATAAGCCAAAGATGGCTGCAATACAGGCCTGGCAGAGCATCACCAGAGAAGACACCCAGCAACTGGTGATGTCCATGAATCGCAGACTTCAAGCAGTCATTGCTTACAAAGGATATGCAACAAAATACTAAACATGACTACTTCAATTTGCATGACATTGCTATGTCCCAAACATTATGGTGCCCTAAAATGGAGGGGGGGGGGGGGGACTATATATAGTGCCCCCCCCCCCCCCATTTTAGGGCACCATAATGTTTGGGACATAGCAATGTCATGCAGGTTAAAGTAGTCATGTTTAGTATTTTGTTGCATGGTGAAACCAAAATGTATAAAAATGAAAGGTACACAAAAATGCTGGAGAAACTCAGCGGGTGCAGCAACATCTATGGAGCGAAGGAAATAGATGCTGTCAAGGTATGTATAAAATTGACCTTTATTAAAATCTGACAAATTGCACTTTAACCACACGTGATTTTTTTATATTATAAATCTCAAATGGTGGAGTACAGAGGCAAATATATAAATGGTTCTTTGTCCCAAACATTATGGAGGGCACTGTGCACCCATAGTCCCTCCACACACCTGGGTCAATTTACTGAAGCCAATTAGCCTACAAACCTGCACGTCTTTGGAATGTGGGTGGAAACCGGAGCATCACGTGACCACAGAGGGAACCTGCAAACTCCACACAGACAGCATCCACTCAGGATGGAACCCAGGCGCCTCTGGCGCTGTGAGGCAGCAACTCTACTGCTGCATCACTGGCAGAATAACAAACATCAAAGCATGGGAGGGGGTGGGAGAAAACTATTCTGGGTGAGAACCTGGCTGGCTTCAAATATATTTGTTAATACCTCCACTAGACGACATATCCGTATCATCACAATCATATAGATACTTGCACTATGTTTTGCAATTTCACAGGTTGACCATGACTGCACTCAGTCAAGTTTGGTTCACTGGTATAAGATTGCATGCTTCGAGTATATAATCAAGGCAGATACTAGTCTAGCACTGTTAGAGGTAGAATGCATGTTGGGATTAAACATCAAACACAGACTACAAATTACTGCAAAAACAAAATCCAACGATACTATCTGAGGGCTGGGAAATTCTCCTGCTGTACTCCCCTACACTTAGCCATCAACCAGCGCTGTCAAACACACATATTTGGATTGGTTATGATCAGATTGGATTTTATTTGCCGCAGGTTTTTTTTAATTTTAAATTGGGCATTCTGTGAAGGTTCTCATTAAAAAACATATATTTTATTTTAGAGGCACAGCGTGGAAACGGGTCATTCGGCCCACCGTGTCCGCGCCGACCAGCGATCCCCGCACACTAACAGTATCCCACACACACGCCAATTTTATGATTTTTAGCGATTTATTTTTTACAATTTTACCAAAGGCAATTAACCTACAAACTGTACATATTGGGAGTGTGGGACAAAACGTAGCACCCGGAGAAAACCCACGCACATCACGGGGAAAACGTACAAACTCCGTACAGACAGCATCCGTAGTCAGGGTCGACCCAGGTCTATGGTGCTGTAAGGCAGCAACTCTACCGCTGCGCCACCGTGCTGCCCTTCAATGCCATGATTAGAGAGGGAGCTGGGGAAATTTATTTTACGTAATTATCAAGCTGGCAATAATCATTCTAGCACTATTGTTAAAGGCCAAGCGCATGGTTCATGCCTGGTTCATGTTCAGAAGGAATGGGTTAAGTGCCATTGTTGAACCACTCCAGCACCTCTCAGCAGTCAGAATAGACGACTTGGATCCCTTCCTCTCCCCATTTCCTGTCAACGTGTGCATGAATTCCTAACTAAACCAAAAGGGCAGTGGAACAAAACTTCTTCATAACCAAAGAGGAAATAACTTTAAATAAATAAATAAAAATGTGATGTTTTTTTTTTTTTTTGGAAGAAGCAGGTGGGGGAATCAAAAATGAGTATCAGTAATCAGTAAATGATGGCCAAGCTAACCATTCTTCGGAATAGGATGGTACGCTCTGCCTGTGGAGTTTGCACGTTCTCCGTGACTGCCTGGCTATTTTAGAGGTGTCCCTGTTTCCCAGCTAGTAGAGTTGCTTCCTGACAGCGCCAGAGACCAGGGTTCGATCCCGACTATGGGTGCTGCCTGTACGGAGTTTGTACGCTCTCCTGTGACCGCATGGGTTTTGCCCAAGTGCTCCAGTTTCCTCCCACACTCCAAACTCATGTCTGTTTATAGGTCAATTGGCTTTGATAAACTGCCCAAAGTGTGCGGGATAGAACTGGCGTACACGTGATCAATGGTCGTGTGGACTCTGTGGGTCTAAGGGCCTGTTCTCACACTATCTCTGAGCTAAACTAATAAGAGTGCATTGGGAAAATTATGTGGGGGGGGGGGGGGGAATATGTATTTAAGACTGCAATAATCGTAAAAGCAGAGCTGCAGCAGGTTTGAGAAAGAGGAAAATTAAATTATTGGCTGCATCAGTGCCCGAGTACTGCCTCCTTCAGTCGCAAGTTTAGTACAATATTATTCAGTCAAGATTGGCTTTCATCTGATGCCAAATAGTTGGAAAGGATACAGAGAAGATGCACAAAGGAGTTGCCAGGACCAGAGAGGTCTGAGCTATAAGGAGTGGTTGAGCAGGCTGGAACTCTATTCTCTGGAGTGCAGATAAGGGGTGATCTTGTAGGGGAGTATAGAATCATGAGAGGAATAGATCGGGTGGACGCACAGAGTCTCTTGCCCAGAGTGGGGAATCAAGACCAGGGGGCATAGGATTAAGAAGGTGAAGGGGGAAAGATTTTATAGGAATCGGAGGGGTAACTTTTTTCTTGCAAAGGGTGGGTGCATGGAACGAGTTGCCAGAGGAGGTAGTGAGGCAGGGACTATGGCAACATTTAAGAAGCAATCAGACACGTACATGAATAAGACAGGTTTAGAGAAGATATGGGCCAAACGCAGGCAAGTGGGACTAACGTGGATGGGACATGTTGGTCGGCGTGGGCAAGTTGGGCAGAAGTGCCTGTTCCAACACTGTATGACTATGATTAGTGAAAATGCTGGAGAAACTAGGCTGCATATCACGGAGGATCGTGCACGAAGAGTGAATAAATGAGCGGCAGTGACAATTGTACAGAGGTGTACAGGTAGCAACTATATTCAGCAGAAGAGCGGAACTCCCAAACAACAGCTAAGAATAGTCAAGCAGTCACGTCTCGATGGTTGCCGCGAAATGGCTATCGACTATTAAAATCTGCGTCTAGCAAAGCACCAGTTGGCGGCTTGCTCTACTTCTACGTCACGGCCACTGCCTACAACATGCGGCTTTCTCTTCCCCCACTTACTGTTGAGCAGACTTTCGGGTCCCTTCTGCGTCGCTAGATTGGGCTGGTTTTGCTGACTGTAGAAGCGCAAGAGGCAATGCTGGTTGCAGAAGTGTTTATTTCCCCGCGCCAGTGTACCGTTTCCAGAAGCTTGCCTTGACGCTTGCAGGCATGGCATCTGGCTACCTGAGGGACACAGTGAAGAATTAGGCAGCAGTCACCCCTTCCGCACCCCACACAAACAAGCTCGCACACAAAGGCAGGTCGCAGCTGATTTAACACAAAGCGTAGAGAGAGAGAGAGAGAGAGAGAGAGAGAGAGAGAAAGAGAGAAGATTCAGTCCATCAAGCCTGCTCCTTCCAAAGACCATGTACAACACGCCCTCGCAAGGGCTCTACCATGTGTATTCAGTGACCTGCGGGAAAGTTCTGCAAAGTTTCTTCAACACCCCCCCCACCCCAAAATACATAAGCCTCCACAACTCTATCCACAGTTAGTCAAACCTGGCTAGTTGTTCGCCACAGTTGAAAATTCCATGATCTCAGGAACACAGAAACCATGGAGCATTTGACGATCTCTGTCTGTTCCTATCTCTAGAACCAGAAATCAGATTCTAGCCATTTTGTTTTTTGTTTAGTTTTTGAAGGAGTTAATCGACGCCATTAACTGCTTTTGTTGGGAGTTTGTTCCACAGGTCCATTAACTTTGAGAGGAAGGGCAGAAAGAGAGGATTCGTTTCCAAGTCAGAATGACAAGACGGTGAAATTCAGCATTCTAAATACAACAACATCTGCAAGAAAATAGCCGTGCTTCTTTTTATGTTTGTCTGCATAATCCTCTTCACAACATGCCTGTGGAGAAACATTGGAAGAAACATTTTTTTAAACTGCAAGACAAGCTAACATTGGGACATGTAAAATTACAAAAGAACAGATTTTGTTCAACCAGAGCACAATGAGAAATACTTTTCTTCTTTCTGCTATTATGTGACATACACATGCATACGGCTAATGCGCAAAGATAAATTATCAATACCATTACCTACTTCGGTTTAAATCTTCCGAGTTGTTCCGGTACAGAAGAAGCTTCCGGAACTATTTCTCGGGCTGCGTGCATCTTCACGGAGTGGTGGCGATTGCCATGGCAGTAAGGAACTTACCTGCTCAATCATGGGAATGTTGTGCAACTCAGAGACACTTCATTCATTGGGCCTTTGGTCCACGAGTGTATTTTCTTGATATTATTCCCACCACACATGCCCGTAAATAATTTCCTTCACACGTGATTTTTATTTTTTTTGCAGTGCTCCACCTTTCAATCCTCTTTATATTTGAAAGCATTTGACTTTCCATTTGTGTCATTGCTTTCTCCAAATCATCAACATTTCTGATTTTATCAAGCCTTCAAAACTTGCAGCCATCTACATCTTTGGCCCCTCCCTAACATTCTGTGAGCTGCAAAGCCAGGATTGGACTCATAAGCCACCTGAGAGTCCATAAAAACAATAGACCATCACCTTCGACCTCGAGGGATCGCCACGACGACGAAACTGAAAACCATAGTTACTATTACTAAATATGTGTACCCAATACATACATTCATTTGTATACATTGGGTATACAAGCAAAGAATCTCACTGTGCCTTGTCACATGTGGCAATAAAATATTCCATTCCATACTTCTCTTTATATTAATTATTCCTCTTTTCTATCCAAGGATTCTAACTTTCCTCAATGTAGAAAATAAATCTGGCACTTCTAAAACTAAAATAAAATGTTCACCCTCTGTTTAAACATTTGTATACCTCTAATTCCCAAATCTCTCTGCTGTTCGAAATTGTACTTTATATTCTACATTTCTTCCAAGCATAATTAACACTTCACATTTTTCCGCAATAAATCATATTGTACAAAATATCTGCCCAACCCAAAACTAACTCAATGTTTCTTGCATCTCTTAAGAAAGTAATCAAGCTCCCTAATTTTGTAGCATCTTCCATTTAAAATTTTATAATTCCAATTGTTGTTAAAAAAAAAAAAATGGATCTAATTAATAATTGCACACAATTTTCTGACAGATCTGTCCACTATAGACAAAAAAATGTTTTATTTCCCTGCTCAATTTATTTTCTATGGCTGATTTTTTCTTTAATATTAAGAGACTTCCACAGACGTAGTTTACTGATAACCTTTGCATTAAAGAACTTTGAACATAGTTCAGAACTACTGTTTCCAGAGATATCCCTCAGCAGTATTAGATGTCATTCAATAATTCTATTTACACTCAACTAATTGGGTGCTGGGAGGATAGAATCTTGCATGTTAGTCACAGAAAACTCTCTCAACACTTTGAACTGTAAAATCACGTGTTTTTTCTATATCACTCACTAAACAGGACTGCAGTAAATTCAAATGCTTAAACAGATGAAAATTCTTGCATTTACAACATGGACACAAGGTTAATACAATGCAAACATCTAATTTCAACTCTGTGACACTTTATTTTTTAAACAATAAAACATGCTTGATAACCCTATTCAGGCTTCAATCGGTTCTCAAACATACCTGATTAGCTCCTCCAGTGGTTAGCGACGGCCTGGTGTGGCAAAAATCACACCAAAGATAGAGGTGCCATAATAAACATACAGTTCAAGGCAAGGATGTGTTGTTTTTCCCCCTCCCCCCATGAGCAAATAACCTGGGATCTACATTTGAACATGGCCAATAAAATGGTATCCTCTACCATCTGCACATTCAAACGGAAACAATTATATTCCTCCAGCGCTTTTCTTGCAGATGGCATATCGGCACCTCGAGAAAGTTAACACCTAAATCGACGGACCGCAGTCAAAAGCTTCGTGTGAAGTTATACCTAGCCGGCACCTCTACGACCACAGGAAAAAAACAAGCTCTCATCTATAGGTATAAAACTTTCTTCTCGCCCAGGAGCGGAAGTAGAACAAAAAACAAAACAAAATTGTGAGGGCGAATGCAAGGGCCAGTAAACCAAACTTGATAGGCAACCTCCTACTGACCTTGAAGTACCACAGTAGGTATTTGCTTTTACATTCCTCCCCACAGAAATCCCATGTATTTCCATCCAGCTCTTTGGTCACTCCCCTCCGACATGTCTGGGAGCAGTACGCACATGTGATGCAGCACAAGCCCAGTTTCTTGGTGAAATCCTGCTTATAAAGAAGGACACAACCTGCAGGCAATGCACACTGGAGAGAGAGTGAGAATTAAAGCACGTCAAGAAAATTAAACTTCTAATATTGAGAGAACCCAGCAATGATTTTTCTTTCATTCCCGGCTATACCGATTTCCGATGATACTCTTGCAGATGCTAAGAAGCCTGATCCCAATGGCACCACAAATTAGGTCATAAGTGACAGGAGCAGAGCTGCCAAGTTTTGTCAGAGCATTTCAGTATTCTAGTACCTGAAAATCGGTATTTTGCTGAGGAAATCAGTATTTTTACGCGGTGCCATTTGGCTGAAATTTTTTTTCATTTTTTATGTGGTCATACCCATATAAGAGTACAAGAATGCATAACTGATACCAATTGACATGTCTTCTACGCTGTGGTCATATCGCTATGTGTAAAGCCCATAGCGCTCCAGCCGGTAGCGCTATATTTAGAACCCATAGAGCTGTAGCCGACAGCTCTTCGTTTAAATTCCCACGCGCAAAACTGACAGCGCTGTTTAAACCTGGAGCGGGACAGGCAGATCAAAGCTTACAAAAATAATCATCCAGATCTTGAAATTTAAAATACTAATAGATTTAATCTACTACAATTTTAGAGTTACAGTATGACTTTTTATATCCTTGCATTTTTTAAGCAGCAAGATGAAACCGATTTTTTTTTTAATCCGTTTTTTAACAAAGCAAATCGTACATATGTATTCTTATCGCATTTCCGTACAAAATACGGAAAATCCGTACTACTTGGCAGCTCTGCAAGAGTAGAATTGGGCCATTTGGCCCAACAAGTCTACTCCTGATCTCTCTCTCTCTCTCTCCCCTAACCCCATTCTCCTGCCTTCTCCCCATAACCTCTGACACCTGTACTAATCAAGAATCTATCTCTGCCTAACCTAGTGGTCAATGATACATGATAAGAGACGAATCGTATAATAAATTCCAGAGGGGGGGGGGGATCTTGAGGTTGAACAGAATGCCTCCAATTACACAGCAAAACAAATGAATGAAACTGGCAACAACTGGAGAAACATTTTTCTTGTGAGAAACAGAGTTCAAAAAGTTAGAACAAAAGGAAAAAAAGTGCTAGAGTAACTCAGCGGGTCAGGCAGCATCTTTGGAGAGAAGGAATGGGCGATGTTTCGGGTCGAGGTCTTTCTTCACTCATTCCTTCTCTGCAGAGATGCTGCCTGCCCCGCTAGGGTGCTCCTAAAATTGTGTCTATCTTCGGTGTAAACCAGCATCTGCAGATCCTTCCAAACACATCATCTCTGGAGAATGTGGCTAGATGATGCATTGGATCGAGAGCCTTCTTCACTCAAACGTGTGAAGGGACCCACATGGAGAGCTTTTACCCCCATCCTAGACTGTTTTGGTTCCAAACACAGCTTTTTTCCCCTGCTTCCCAATTTCCAAAGCAACTCAAATTTTATTCTAGTTCCCGATCAAAATAGTGCATTAACCAATTGGTCTACGTAATACAAATAGTGTTCCCCAATTCCGTCACGTCTAGTTCATGTTATGGAAGCAGAACTACCTGTTCCAGGAACAGGTCAAAAGTTGGACCACATTAATGATAGAAAGTCAAAGGTTCAGGAAGTAGGATATCATGCCGAGCTTTAAAGACATTGGGCAAAGAAAAAGTCGCAGCTGCAAAGCCAGTTGTAAGCAACACATTTTTGGTGAATGCACTGACAACAGTTTGTAAAACAGCCAGAAAGAGAGCTGTTATCAATATTTTATGGCATGGAGACCAGTGCCACTGGATGGTTAAAGAGTTGAGAAATGGAGGGTTCAATGAAACAGAGGTAGTTCTAATAGAGAGCTTGAGTAGAGAGAAAGGGAGGAAAAAAGTGGGACATTATAGACTAAAGGTAGATTGGAGGCATTGAACGAGGCAGGGTCAAAATGGAGGAGAGCCAAGATGTGAAGGTCGCTTATACAATTGTTCTACAATTTTTTTTAAAAAAGGTCTTTACACTTTACATTGGAGATATGAAATAAGGGGAAGATAGTTCTACAGAGACAAAAGATTGCCGTCACTGGAACCTGATGCTAACACCCAACTAATGGGGGAACTCAGCAGATCAGGCAGCTTCAATGGAGTGAAGTAGACAGATGGCGTTCTGGGTCAAGACCACTCTGAAGAAACTTCTACAATGCACCTCAGCACATATCCTCATATTCTCATAATATGGCCAAGAAGGAACTGCAAATGCTGGAAAATCGAAGGTAGACAAAAATGCTGGAGAAACTCAGCGGGTGCAGCAGCATCTATGGAGCGAAGGAAATAGGCAACGTACCTCATAGGTAGCTCATAATATGGGACTTTGTAAAGCGAGGCATTGATGTATTCAAAGCCTTGTATAATGATGTGAAATTTTAAAAACCAATTGTCAATGGATGGCAGGAGTAAGATGTAGTGGGATTTCAGACACAAGACTAAAAGGAGGGGATGCTTATTATACTTTTGGAAGGCTTCATCCCTTGAGTTACAATAAAATTCTACCAATTCCTCATCTTCAACGGATCTGTTCGATTAGTTCGCGATCATACCTTCACTACAGAAATTCTTTTCTACTCCTGAAAACTTAATCTTCTCGTGCAGAATCTTCTCTTGTTTGCAATATTCACAGACTGAAACAACACCATGTAGTCTTTTGTAGTCTTCACAGCAAACTTTGCAACAAAATTGTCGAACGCTCCCCTAAAAACAAAGTTAAAATATCAAGTTCATAAGTCCATATGTTATATAAGAATTAGGCCATTCTACTCAAGTCTACTCCTCCAATTTCTCTAAAAGAAAAACATCTCACTGTTTTAAACAGCTGAAGACAAAATATATATATACTTTTTTTAAACTTGTGAAGTTAGTTTTTTTGTTAAATTATTTTTCTATATGTTCTACAGTGGCCAACAATCAATGGAACTTCGATTTTGCATTGATCACTGAGCTGAGGAACTAACATGCAGTGAAATGAAATGGAGAGAAAGAACTCAATTCAGAGCAACCAGATTACAAAAGAAAATGCTGGATGCTATTGGGTTTGCAAACAATAAAGCTGGCTTTAAAAATTTATTTAACACCTACATAATATTTTGATGGCTTGTCTTTGGAGGTTAGAGACAGAGAATGGAAATTCTGAAGAAGGGTCCCTACCTGAAACATCATGTACCCATGTCCTCCAAAGATGTTGCCTGACCCGCTGGGTTACTCCAGCACTTTGTGTTTTAGACTTTATGTTAGAGATACAGGCCCTTCGGCCCATCGAGTCCAAGCCGACCAGCGATCGCCCCGACCACTAACGCTATCCTGCATACTAGGGACAATTTACACTTTACAGAAGCCAATTAACCTACAATATTTGGAGTGTGGGAGGAAACCGGAGCACCTGGAGAAAACCCACACAGTCACTGGGAGAACGTACAAATTCCACACAGGCAGCACCCGTACTCAGGACTGTACCCGGATCTCTGGCGCTGTAAGGTAGCAACTCTATTGGCGCGCCACCGTGCCGCACAAACTCTCATCATGGAAGCCAATAATACCTGATCCGACATCGGAGGATTCTTCCCATCCCAGAACCCACTTCACAAAATCACAGGGCAACTCATCCAAACTTCCAACATTTTGCATCAAAATGCAACCAGACCAATGAGTATTGGATGGAATGAAACTCGGCTAGTTAGAATACCGCTACCATAAAATAAACACAAACTATTATCCAAATGTTTAAACATTATTTTCTCTCTCTCCTATGCTGTACATACATGGAGTCTGCAATCAACTTCTCAATGCCTTACCTGCCAATCCAAGATTTCTGGTTTCCACTAAAAATGTTGTGGCAATAGGTACAATTAAGCTGGATGCTGCCTTCAGGACTCGATTGCTGCAAGAATAAGTTTTCAGAATTAACCGGCAATGGAAAAATAATAGATTTTGCCATAAATCGAAAGAAGTCATACTAATATTTTTTTTTTAAAGGAGCAAAAGCTTACCTGAAAATTAGTCCAACAGTTTGGGCTGCAAAACTGATGCACAACTCGATCAGTCATGTTATAATAAAGCGAATCCGAAAGATTCTTTTTGCAAAATTTGCATTTGGTCTTGGGTCCTGTCAACAAAACCTCTGTTCAATATATTTGGCCACCATCAGACACAGCAAAGCAATACCTGCTCATCTCATTCAAAGGTTCAATTTACCCCAAATCAAAAGGGCGGCACAGTGGCACAGTTGCTGCCTTACAGCGCCAGAGACCCACCCGGGTTCAATCCTGACTACGGGTGCTGTCTGTGCGGAGTTTGTATGGTCTCCCCCTCACCTGCGTGGGTTTTCAACCACAGTCCAAAGTTGTACAGGTTTGTCGGTTAATTGGCTTTAGTAAAATTGTAAATTTTGTAGGCTAATAGACAATAGACAGTAGGTGCAAGAGTAGGCCATTCGGCCCTTTGAGCCAGCACCGCCATTCAATGTGATCATGGCTGATCATCCCCAGCCAGTACCCCGTTCCTGCCTTCTCCCCATATCCCCTGACTCCGCTATTTTTAAGAGCCCTATCTAGCTCTCTCTTGAAAGCATCCAGAGAACCGGCCTCCACCGCCCTCTGAGGCAGAGAATTCCACAGACTACTAATTGGCTTAGTATAATTGTAAATTGTCCCTAGTGTGTGTAGGATAGTGTTAGTGTGTGGGGATCGCTGGTCGGTGCAGACCTGGTGGGCCGAAGGGCCAGTTTACGTGCTGTATCTCTAAACTAAACTACGGTTCTGTTATCACAATGGGGTACAACCAGCCTGCACTTCAATTAAAAGACAAGGCTGGCACTGTCGAGCAGCGGTGGAGTTGCGGCCTTAGAGTGCCAGAGACCCAGGTTTGATCCTGACTACGGGTGCTCTCTGCACAGAGTTGGTACATCCACCCTGTGACCGTGTGGGTTTTCTCCAGGTGCTCCGCTTTCCTCCCACACTCCAAAGACATGCAGATTTGTAGGTTAATTGGCTTCTGTAAATTGTCCCTAAGATAAAACTGGTGATCACTGGTCGACACAGACTCAGAGCCTGTTACCAGAGCTGTATCCTAAAACTAACTGGAGCTTGTGTTTTTTTTTCTGATGATATTAAATCCTAAAGTGCATGAAGTTAAAAAAAAGTTGCAGGTCCACCACCGGCACCCTTGACTCCAGAGCCTTTCTGGATTATCTGTTTTGCCGGACCAACAGAGGTCACGGCCTCCGACAGGAGTCCAACGGTACCGGAACGTTCCGCCTAGGCCGAGATACCGGCCCGCAAATTCAGCCTCGGAAGTCGGCTGTGGGAACGGATCTGCCTGCTCCGGCCGGACCAGAGTTCCAGAGCCCTGCTGCAGGGGGGCAGATTCCACCCGCCAATCGGCTGCAGAAGTCCCGATCAGCTGGAGATCGGCCGCCTCACCCGGCCTAGGGGACACATTTTCGGGGGGGCTTCCAAGGGGGATTTTTTTTAATTTGCTCTCGCAATTTCGCCTAGATTAAAGGAGGTGCTCGGCCACCAGATGCCGGAGAACAGCGGTGGACCTGTATTTCATTTAACACCATCGTTTAGAACATACGATGAAACTGAAAAAAAAAAATCCTACCTATTGTTCCAGACTGTTTCACTTTGTACGAAGTGATGCAACACAAAGAACAAAAGAAGTCCATCTTCCCGCTGGTGTCCACGTTTGCTATCATGTCGAAATTCTTACCCAAAGTGTTGCACCAAGCACAAGGAAGCACTTTAGTGTTTTTCTAAGTGGTGAAAGGATAGAAAAATATCACAAATAATTGAATAATCGCACAATAAATTGGTGCAGTGGTCAATACTTGATTGTTATACAAAAGCACGAAAATATCCATTGTTACATTTGTAAACATCTGCAGTTCCTTGTCTCTACGTCTTAATTTTCCTCCCTTTTCAAATGTTAACTTTTGCATAAGATTTTCAATTTTCTAATATCTATTAGTTCAATAAGGGAGTGGGAAACAATTTAAAATATGGAGGGGGGTTGTAGTAAAAATCAGGCCCCAAATAACAAAAGTTAAATATGTACATAACATGTTAGCACACAAGTATAAAAATCGTGGTTAACACAACCGTGGAAAAAAGATGGAACAGGGTATTTTGAAGGAGATATTAAATTTCCACATTTTGACGTCAATATTTCAACATTGCGTCCATGCTAGCAGATGCTTAGACTAATTGTTGCTTGGAAACCCTGCGTGGGTTTTCTCAGAGATCTTCGGTTTCCTCCCACACTCCAAAGACGTGCAGGTAGGTTTGTATGTTAATTGGTTTGGTATAAATGTAAATTGTCCCTAGAGTGTGTGGGATAGATAGTGTTAGTGTGCAGGGATCGCTGGTCGGCGGGGACTCGGTCGGCCTGTTTCCAGGCTGTATCTCTAAACGAAACGAATGGCATGAAAACAGACAGAGCTGGAATTTAATTCATTCACAATTCGCCCGCCTGAAAAGTTACCATGAAAAAGGTTGGATATGAAGCGCAAAATTTGCTGTCTGTCCCTGAACTTCACGGAAGTCTGGGAGCAGTCCGTTGCCTGTCCAGCACCCAAGTTCACAAAAAATAATTGAGTGCAGAGAAAATTAGGCCAGTAAGTGGTCCTTTTGGGAAAAGAGGGCTGTGGGAAAGAGAGAAATGAGGACAAGTTTACCTTTTTAAACATGTTCAAACAGCCTGTGTTGCAGAACCTCCGCTGTTGCCCTTCGTGATACAAATATTGAAGCATAAATCCTCGGTTAAAAAAATAGACCCCACAGTTATCGCAGCAATTGGTTTTCAGGCCGTTACTTGCTCTGTACTTGCTGAAAACACGCGTTGCTGCACAAACCGATGGACCACGTTCCCATTGCTGACCTCATGTAGAATCTAGAAGCAACAGCAGACATGTTTTATGCAATCCGAATCTGAAACATAATAGGGTGGATATCTCAATTACAGCACGCACACCAACCTCCCTTCCGTCGACTACATCTGCACTTCACGCTGCTTCGCCAAGGCCACCAGCATAATCAAGGACCAGTCTCACCCCATTTCTCCATCTCCCATCGGGCAAGAGGTACAGAAGTTTGAAAACGCCACCTCCAGAATCATGGACAGTTTCTTCCCAGCTGTTACCAGGCAACTGAACCATCCTATCATCAACTAGAGAGCGGTCCCGTCCTCCCATCCACCCCACCAGAGATCTATGAAACTATCTTTAATTGGACTTTATCTTGCACTAAACATTGGCTGCTTTATCCTACACTGCGGACGGCTTGGCTGTAAACATGTATAGACTTTCTGCTGACTGGACAGCACGCAACAAAAAACGTTACACTGTACATTGGTACACCTGATAATAATAAACTAAATTAAAAAAATTCTGGGAAGCAAAGTTTCCCTGGCTACTTTTCACTGTGGTCCCTTCTCAAATGTTGACCTTTTCTATATTGGTTCAGAAAGGGAGTGGGAAAGAGCCATTGCCCATCACATGCCTTTGGGCATAAGTTCTGCCAATTTATTTGGGACCACTTTGCCACCAACTAAAGATGTCAGACAATTTTGCCTTTGATAGCAAGTGTTGACATTGCATGGATAATAAACCAAATGTTCTGCACTACTGAATATCCATAGCTCAGAAGAACAAAATGGTTACGTTTAATTTTACTAACTTGGTTGGGATAAAGTTATGTAACAGATAGAGTCAGAGTGTTTAAGAAGGAACTGCAGATGATGGAAAATCGAAGGTAGTCAAAAGTGCTGGAGAAACTCAGCGGGTGCAGCAGCATCTATGGAACGAAGGAAATAGGCAACGTTTTGGCCCGAAATGTTGCATATTTCCTTCGCTCCATCGATGCTGCTGCACCCAGATAGAGTAAGTGTGTAGAAACAGGTCGTTCAGCCCAATATGCCCACACCAACCAACATACCCCACCTACACCAGTATGTGTGTACATGTCTATCCATCTATCTAGATGAGAGAGTTCGATTTAGCTCTTAGGGCTAACGGAATCAAGGGATATGTGGAGAAAGCAGGAACATGGCATTGATTCTGGATGTTCAGCCATGATCATATTGAATGGCGGTGCTGGCTCGAAGGGCTGAATGGGCTACTTCTGCAGCTATTTTCTATGTTTCTATCTATCTATCTATCTATCTATCAATTAACTGGCCTGTAGTTCCCAGCCTGTCCCCCGCAGTACTTCTTGAATAGAGGCACAACATTTGCCACCCTCGAGTACTCCGGCACCTCACCTGTATCTCAGATTGTTAAAGAGTCCCAAGTTACATTCAGCTACTATGTGCAACTAAGATATCTTCATGCTACATAGAAGCTGATTTGCTGCACATCTTATTAATTATACTGGGTAGACACAAAATGCTGGAGTAACTCAGCAGGACAGGCAGCATCTCTGGAGATAAGGAATTGGCGACGTTTCTGGTCAAGACCCTTCAGACTGATTATTAGTCTTATAAGTAATATAAGCATTAGTTATACTTTCAGGGAACAAGATATGAAAAACACACAGTTCGTGGTACAGATCACATACAACCCCGATTTATGACTGGTTATAGATGCCAAAATTTGGGCACAATATGCAGAATGTCAGGATTGGGTTTATTATTGCACAATACAATAGACAATAGGTGCAGGAGTAGGCCATTCAGCCCTTCGAGCCAGCACCGCCATTCAATGTGATCATGGCTGATCATCCCCAATCAGTACCCCGTTCCTGCCTTATCTCCATATCCCGTGACTCCGCTATCTTTAATAGCCCTATCTAGCTCTCTCTTGAAAGTATCCAGAAAACCTGCCTCCACCGCCCTCTGAGGCAGAGAATTCCACAGACTCGCAACACTCTGTGAGAAAAAGTGTTTCCTCGTCTCAGTTCTAAATGGCTTACCCCTTATTCTTAAACTGTGGCCTCTGGTTCTGGACTCCCCCTACATCGGGAACATGTTTCCTGCTTCTAGCGTGTCCAAACCCTTAATAATCTTATATGTTTCAATAAGATCCCCTCTCATCCTTCTAAGCCCAGTATACAAGCCCAGCCACTACATTCTCTCAGCATGTGACAGTCCCGCCATCCCGGGAATTAACCTTGCAAACCTATGCTGCACTCCTTCAATAGCAAGAATGTCCTTTCTCAAATTAGGGGACCAAACTGCACACAATACTCCAGGTGTGGTCTCACTAGAGCCCTATACAACTGCAGAAGGACCTCTTTGCTCCTATACTCAACTCCTCTTGTTATGAAGGCCAACATGCCATTTGCTTTCTTCACTGCCTCCTGTACCTGCATGCTTACTTTCATAGACTGATGAACAAGGACCCCCAGATCCCGTTGTACTTCCCCTTTGTAGTGTAAAGGAAGACAATCAAATGCAGCAACATTTTGCTTAGATCTGAAGTTTAAGAAAAAGGAAATCAAAATTCGCAGAGTGGGTAGTGAAAAGTTTTTTTTTAATTTGTAAATAAGCAATTTTAATCCCAGTTCAGTTTAACACACTTGTGTAGAAAACAGACAGGAAATTTAGTTTCTACTGATAGCTCTGAATAGCAACGTTTTCAATGCAGGCTGTAACTTAATGACTTGGTTGTCAAGTCTTGCATTCGTTTTTTCATTGAAGATTGTTTTAAAGAGGAAAAATACAAAACATACAATCTTTGCCAGGATATTATTACACAGTAATCTTTCATCCCACATTCAAACAGGCTAGAAGTGCAGGCTGCACGAGTCATTCAGCCATTAGCCATGAACAATATTTACATTGGAGTTCAAGAGAGGCCAGTGATTGATTAAAAAAAAATTCGGAATAACCCTGCACCCTCTTTATACCAATAGGGGGGCCAGCACCTATTCAGCTGCTGCCCCACAGTGCCAGAGACGCAGATTCGATCTTGACTACGGTGCTGTCTGTGTATGGAGTTTGCACGTTCCCCCTGTGACCGCGTGGGTTTTCTCCGGGTGCTCCGGTTCCCTCCAACATTTCAAAGGCGAACAGGTTTGTAGGTTGAATGGTTTCTGTAAACTGTCCCCTAGGATAGTGCTAGTGTACGGGCGATCGCTGGTTTGCACAGACTCAATGGACCAATGAACCCATTTCCATGCTGTATCTCTAAACAGAAAATCTTCAGCAGTCGGTAATCCAAGGATTTACAAGAAAGAATTGGGAAAAAAAGAACTTTGGTGCAGAGAGTAAAGTTTTCTCAAGCAGCCTACTATTATGTCCATTAGCATCCCAACTTTTAGTTTAGAGAGACAGTGTGGAAACAGGCCCTTCAGCCCACAGAGTCCGTGCTGACCAACAATCACCCATACACTAGTTCTATCCCACCCACTGGGGACAATTTACAGAAGCCGCTTAACCTACAAACCTGCACGTCTTTGGAACGTGGGAGGAAACCGGAGCACCCGGAGAAAACCCACGAGGTCACAGGGAGAACAGACAGCACCCGTAATCACGATGGAACCTGGGTCTCCAGCGTTATGAGTACGCCACTGTGCCGCCCTACCTGTAAACATGATTTGTTTAAAAAGATCTGTATATCTGCCAACACAAATCAAGTGCAAATGTAAATATTACCATTTTCTTCTGAAGATTAATTTCCCACTTTTGTTTTGAGAATACGGCAGGGAATCAATTCCAGAAACAAAATAGAATCTGCTCCCGCGTTTGCAACCTCATGCATCAGGAATAGCAAGATAAAGCACACCGTCAATCTGTGATTTCTAAACCCACCTTTCCTTTTTTATTGCAGATGCTGCATCTCAAATCGTCTGATGGTTTAAGAAGCTTGGCCTCGTAAAGTGACAGGCAGGTAGCGTTGCAGAACTCCTGGAAAGCCTGGCTTGCCCCAGCCTGCGCCACAACCAATTCCTTTGTATTCAAAATATCTCTGCAATTATAAAGAGCAATGCAGTCAACAAACAACTTGTTCATAATTTTTCTATGAACTACTGCAGCCGACATTTCAAGTTACCGGTCCCAGGTCAGTTCAAGGGCTCCACACAGTGACCCACCAGTTTGATCAGCACGGGTGTCAGAGGTTACAGGTTGAAGGCAGGAGAATGGGGTTAGGAGGGAGAGATAGATCAGCCATGATTGAATGGTGGAGTCGACTTGATAGATAGATAGATAGATAGAATCTTTATTTGCCACACGACCAGGGTTGGTGGTAATTGGGTTCGGTACATGATGGTACACTGCTTTAGCACATTAACACTAATAACAACACAGATCATAATAATAAAGCACATCACAAATCACAAATCTCACCAACAATACATAGTGCAAAAGAACAGACAAAAACCATAGACAAGACACTGTATACATCAAAGTCAAAAAGTTATTGGAGGGAATTAAGTGTTCTTATTGCTGAGGGGAAGAAACTGTTTTTAAAACGGGTGGATTTTGTAGCAAGTGACCTAAGGCGCCTCCCTGAAGGGAGAGACTGGAAAAGGTGGTTTGCTGGATGGGAGGGGTCCGAGATGATCTTTGTTGCCCGTTTTGAGGTACGTTGGAGATAAATGGAATGGATTGAGGGGAGGGGAGAGTTGATGATCCTAGAGGCCTTGGAGACAATGCGCTGTATTCTGTGTAGTGAATGACTGTCAGTGTTTCCGTACCAGACTGTGATTGAGGAAGTGATGATGCTTTCAATGATGGATTGATAGAAGCGTACCAGGAGGTGTTTGTGGACTCTGAACTTCTTGAGCTGTCTGAGGAAGTATAGGCGTTGTTGTCCTTTCTTAATGATGTGGTCAGCATTGATGTGCCATTTTAGATTATTGCAGATATAGGTGCCCAGAAACTTAAATAAGTTCGTGGAGGTTATGGGATGGGAGTTGACATGGACCGGGGGTTTGAGGTTTTGATGGGCCGAATGGCCTAATTCTACTCCTGTTCCTTATGACCAAATAAATCTATCCTGCATATCACCATTGAAAGGCGATGGGAAGGATAGAATAGGAACCCAAGGGGCAACTTTTTCCACACAAAGGGCGGCGGGAATATGGAACGAGCCGCCAGTGGGGGTAGTAGACGCGGATACCATAACATTTTAGTTTTAGTTTAGAGAGATACAGTCCCCGCACACTAATACTATCCTACACACACTAGGGGCAATTTACAATTATACCAAGCCAATTAACTTACAAACCTGCACGTCTTTGGAGTGTGGGAAGAAACTGTAGAAAACCCACACAGTCACGGGGAGAACGTGCAAACTCCGTACAGACAGCACCCCTAGTCAGGATCAAACTCCGACGCTGTAAGTCAGCAACTTTACCCCTGCGCCACTTTGCCGCCCCAAACCAATATCCATAATCCCCTCATTCAACCATTTTTTTATCCATTGCTTAAAATTAAACACGTAAACAGTTTTTTATGTTACCTACAAATTACTTTGCTTCTGTAAACTGTCCCTAATGTTTCGGATAGATCCAGTGTACGGGTGATCAACTGGTCGGCGCCGACTCGGTGGGCCGAAGGGCCCATTTCCACACTGTATCTCCTGCTAAGCTACGCACGTCTCACCTGCCCGCAAATGGCCCATATATCCCTCTAAACATTTCCTATCCATGTACCAGCCCAATTGTCTGGCAGGATTTTAATCATTGGCTGCATGTGCAACCGTCTTTGGCTACAATCATTACGTTTCAGTTTAGTTTTTTGGCACGTGGACCGGTGTACAGGGAAAAGTTTTTGTCGCGTGCTAACCAACCAATTGATAGCAGAGATCAATACATGATTATAATCAAGCTATTTACAGTGTACAGATACTTGTTAAAGGAATAACGCTTAGTGCAAGGTAAAGCCAGTAAAGTCCAATCAAAGATAGCTCGAGACTTCCCGATGAGGTAGATAGAAGTTCAGTACTACTCTCTGGTTGTGGTAGGGTGGTTCAGTTGCTTGATAACAGCTGGGAAGAAACTGCCCCAGAATCTGGAGGTGTGCGTTTTCACACTTTTGTACCTCTTGCCTGATGGGAGAGGGGAAAGGGTGGAGGGGCTGGAGTGAAGCTCGTCCTTGACTATGCTGCTGGACTTGCCGAGGCAGCGTGCTATCAAAATGATAGCAGGCAGCCTTGGAAGCCTTACCCCACTACTCAAACCTCACGTCAAAAACCTTGCCGTGATATTTGACTCAGCACTGAAATTTGACAAACAAGTCAATGCCGTGGTAAAAGCTAGCTTCTTTCAGCTTCGGACAATAGCTAAAATAAAACAATTCCTCCAGTTTGATGACCTCGAAAAGATCATCCACACATTCATCTCCTCCCACCTAGATTACTGCAACTCCCTTTACACTGGCATCAGCCAATCTTCCCTGTCCCGCCTGCAACTGGTCCAAAACGCCGCAGCGAAACTCCTGACGGGCACCCGAAAAGGGGACCACATCACCCCGATCCTGGCCTCTCTCCACTGGCTCCCTGTGCGGTTCAGTATAAACTTCAAGATCCTCCTCCATGTCTACAAAGCCCTCAATGGGCTTGCCCCCACCTACATAAAAAGTCTTCTCACCCACCACTCCACCTCCAGGCCCCTCAGATCGGCCGACTTGGGGTTGCTGAATATCCCACGGTCTAGGCATAAGCTCAGGGGCTACCGCGCCTTTGCGGTTGCAGCTCCTAGACTGTGGAACAGCATCCCCCTTCCCATCAGAACTGCCCCCTCCATCGACTCTTTTAAGTCAAGACTTATCTATACTCCCAAGCCTTTCTTGACTTCCTCTGATTGAGGGCTACATGTATATATGTATGTAGTTTGTTTTGTTTGTGCTATTCTTTTAACAAATGTAAAGCACTTTGGCCAACGAGAGTTGTTTTTTAAATGTGCTATATAAATAAATGTGACTTGACTTGACTAAATGGAGCCGAAGGAAGGGAGGTTGGTTTGTGCGATGGTCTGGGCTGCGTCCGCAACGCTCCGCAATTTCATGCGGGGGTGGACAAAAATAGACTCACTTGTTGCAGAATGTGCAGATCTTGATGGACGACGGTCTCTGGGAGTAGGTGGTGAGGCAAGAGGAGGAGCAGAAGAGCTGCGGAGCTCCTTTTCTCTGGTATGCCGTCTGGCCCTTCTGCAGGGGCTTTTTGCAGTTGGCGCACGTCACCTTTACCAGGGAGCGCGAGGACCTCTGAGGGCGAGTTGACGGAGTCTGGGCCTCGGCTTGGGCCTGGGCCTGCGCCTGAGCTGCCTGGAAGGACAACCTGGTGGTACGCCTTGGCCGCCGGGAAACATAGTCCTCTTCACGTTTAATATTATTCGTCATGGTGGAACTATCCTTTCCTGGAAACAAAATACAAAGCAAAACATAAGATGGAACGAACAGGCCCTTCGGCCCAGCGTCTGTGCTGATCATAATTCATGCTCATACGTGATAGCAGCAGAATTAGACTATTCGGCCCGTCAAAACAACGCTGCCATTCAATCATGGCTGATCTATCTCCCCCCTTGGCAAGATTGATCTATCTCCCCCCATCTGCCTGCACGCAGGGCATGTCCCTCTTCTTTAAGACACTTAAATAGCACTGTCGAATATGCCTCCGTCACCACCCCTGGCAGAACGTTTCAGGCACTCACCATCCTCACACATCTCTTTTAAACTTTCCTCCTCTCACCCTTAAAGCTGTGTCCTCTACTCATAAGTGACAGGAGCAGAATTAGGCCATTCAGCCCATCAAGTCTACTCCGCCATTCAATCACGGCTGATCTATCTCTCCCTCCTAACCCCATTCTCCTGCCTTCTCCCCATAACCCCCGCCACCCGTACTAATCAAGAATCTAACTATTGCTGCCTTTGACATTACTACCCAGGGAAAAAGATTTTGACTGCCTGTCCTAAAAATAAAGTTAGAACACTGTACCACAAAACATTTCCTGCCTTCTCCCCATAACACCCGTCAAGTCTACGCCGCCAATCATGGCTGATCCATCTCAACCCCATTCTCCCGCCTCCCCCCCCAAATAACCCCCGAGACCTCTACTCATCAAGAAACTATCAATATCTCCATGTTGATAGGGGAGTTAAACACTGTCCAGTCGGACAGAGTCTCATTAAATTATCACTGGACCACATGGGGAAACGTGCAAGAATATAAAACTTGTAGCATAGAAACAGAATTTTTAGCCAAATGCTGCACGCAGGTATCATCGCGTGAGTTTTCTCCGGTTTCCTCCCACGTCCAAAACACGTGCAGGCTTGTAGGGTAATTGGCTTTTGTAAATTGTCCCCAATACGTAGGATAGAACTAGTGTATGCGTGATAGCTGGTCGGCGCGGACTAGGTGGGCCAAAGAGCCCGTTTCCACGCTGTCTTTCTAAACTAAACATGAAACTTCTGAATGGCCTTCCAAGCCAACTCCGCGACCCGTGTTTATCATGGCGTTACAGTTTTACGGTCCCGAGCTCAATAGTTAACTCATGAGTAAGCTTCTTGTGTACGCCATACATCAACCACTCTGCAAAGTCACCCCACTAGTCGTTTATCTTCACGTCAGTAAATAAACGGCTCAATCAATAGTCATGACCGAGCCTTGAGATTCGCTTTAAGCCTCTCAATTCTTCCTCCACTGTATAGTTGATCTCCCACAAATTTCTTGAAGGTGCAGTTTGTTAGTCCCTAAAAATACTTTGCTTGCTTTATTATTTACACATGCAGAAAACATGGTCAGAGGACATGGGTTTAATCGAGGACCAGAGGACATAGGTTTAAGGCGAGGGGAAGATTTAATAGGAATCTGAGGGTTAACTTTTTCACACAAAGGGTGATGGGTGTATGGAACGAACTGCAAGAGGAGGTAGTAGAGGCACGTAGTATCGCAACATTTAAGAAACATCTAGACAGGTACTGTACATGGATAGGACAAGTTTAGAGGGATGTGGGCCAAATGACGGCAGGTGGGACTAGTGCAGATGGCACAAGTTGGTCGGTGTGGGCAAGTTGGGACAAAGGGCCTGTTTCCACAATGTATCACTCTATGACTAAGGTGGCAAATGGCCTTTCTTACCACTTGTTTTCTTAGATGTTGAACAATTTTCCGTACTCAAGGGCTTCAGGACTTTTTCCTTAGTTTCCTGGAAAACACATTCACAGCATCTTCTGAATTATTACTAGTTATGATAGTCGATAATGGTTTTAACTTCGCAATGAGGGGAAGTATAGAAAAACATAAATACCTTGTCTATCTCCGATTTCTCAGCTTCTTCCTTTCCAGCATCAGTCTCGCACAAAGACGATTTTTCCACTTTAAAAACAGAAGGAAAAAAAAATGAGGCATTCATTTTTTACCTCAAACCAGATGGCAATCCCAAAACAACATAACAATGGGCAGAACAGTGGCGCAGCGGTAACGTTGTGACATTATAGCGCTAAAAATCCAGTTTTGATCCTGATTACAGGTGCTGCCTGTATGGAGTTTGTACGTTCTCCCAGTGACCTGCGTGGGCTTTCCCGGGTACTCCGTCCGGTTGCTTCCCACGCTCCAAAGATGTACAGGATTGTAGGCTAATTGGCCTGGTATAATTGTAAATTGTCCCCAGTGTGTGCAGGATAATGTAAGTGTGTAGGAATCGCTAGTCGGAGCAGTGGGCTGAAGGGCCTGTATCCGCACTGTATCGCTAAACTAAACCAAGGTCAGTAACGTTCAGAACCAAAACGCTACTTTGTTCATTGTGTTCATAAGTCCTGGGAGCAGAATTAGGCCATTCGGCTCATCAAGTCTACGCCGACATTCAATCTATTTCCCCCCCATTCTCCCCATAACCCTGGACACCCTTACGAATTAACAATCTACCAATCTCCACTTTAAAAATACCCAACAACTTGGCCTCCATAGCCGTGTGTGGCAATGAATAAAAGAACGTACCTTTAGAAAGGAGATGAGGAGGAATTTCTTTAGTCAGAGGGTGGGGAATCTGTGGAATTCATTGCCACAGACAGCAATTGATGGAAGCCATGACTGCAATTTTAACCAATGTTCAACAGACTGGCTTGACATAGACACATAAATCGGGATTCAAAGTATTGGTCTGCTGCCAGGGTCAGAATTCAAAGTGCAGTAAAACCCTCATTATAACAGACCATGGGACAGAGGAAGAAGTCGGCAATAACGGACACCATTCCCCCGCCAATGGTCCATTATCACGAGTTTATTACAAAAAAATGTTCGTCCCGTGAGCCTCAAACATGATAAATACAAACTGACTGCGAGTGCTGTCTGCACGGAGTTTGTACGTTTTCCCCGTGACCCGTGTGGGTTTTCTCTGGGTGTTCCAGTTTCCTCCCACACTCCAAAGACGTACAGGTTGGTAGGTTAATTGGCTTTGGTAAAATTATAAATTGCCCCTAATGTGTGCAGGAGAGTGTGAGTGTAGGGCGATCGCTGGTCGGCACGGACTCAGTGGGCCGAAGGGCCTGTTTCTGCACTGCATCTCTGAACTAAACATACACAGGAAGACTCTTAAGAGTGTCCCAAAACTGCAGCTGGAGATCATCATCGACCTTATATTTCTTATAGTGTGTTGTGTCATTTATTTCTACCTCTTTTTATTATTTGTATGGACAGTCTTCCCTGTAAAGCACTTTGGCTTTTGATTGAAATCGACTGAAAAGTGCTATATAAATAAATTTACTTACTAACTTACTTATAACATAATCAACAGGTGGAGAGGGGGGTGGTTACGAGACAGAAGGGTCTCGACCCGAAACGTCACCTATTCCTTCGCTCCATAGATGCTGCCTCACCCGCTGAGTTTCTCCAGCATTTTTGTATACCTTCGATTTTTCCAGCATCTGCAGTTCTTTCTTAAACCTTATTAATAAATATATTTCTCTATAAATATTATATATCAGAAAATATTTCTGAACTAGCATCTCCCTCCCAAATTGCTGGTGAGTAGCGGGAGCCATTTCAGTAATGGCGTCTAAAGCACTTTCATACTTTGATCGTCTGTGCATGTGCAAGCTTCACTTCACACAATACATAATGTGGCATTGAGTAATACAGGACAGCAAGCCTGGCAGATTCAAAACACAGTGAGCTGATATCCATCGCAAGTCCCAAGATCACTCAGTTACTTCAATTCAATGAAATTAGATGAGAGAGGGGGAAAGAAGAAATGGAAGTTAATTAAAAGATAACTCCCAGCAGTGTGGAGAAACCAGGCCAGTTTAGCTTCCAGAAGATCTCTTCACAATGAGGTCCTCAAACCTGGCAATTGTTGCCAAGGATATTATGTCTAGTCAAACAACATGTTGCATTTGAAAAATCTGCACCCGAATTCCACAAAAGCAAGGTTGATTTTAGTTTGGTTTAGATACAGCGTGGAAACAGGCCCTTCGGCCCACCGAGTCCGCGCTGACCAGCGATCACCCGTACGATAGTTCTATCCTACACACTCGGGGCGATTTACAAAAGTCAATTAACCTACAAGCCCGCACGTCTTTGGAATAGGGGAGGAAACTGGAGCACCCGGAGAAAAACACAAACGGCCACAGGGAGAACACAGAAATTCCTACAGACAGCACCCAAGGTCAGGATCAAAGCTGGTTCTCCAGCGCTGCAAGGCAGCAGCTCCACTGTGCCACCCATTACAGTATGGGCTGTTAATAGTATCTGCCTCTACCATCTCCACTGGCAGCTCATTCCATATACTCTCACTGAAAAGGTTGCCCCTCGGATTTGTATTAATCCTTGCCCCTCTCACCTTAAACATGTCCTCTTCACAAGCTGCTATATTCACAAGTTATTGGTGTAGAATTAGGCCATTTAAGAAAGGCAGGAAAGAGAGAACATGGAATTATAGACCAGTTAGCCTGACATCGGTGGTGGGGAAGATGCTGGAGTCAATTATAAAAGATGAAATAGCAGCACATTTGGATAACAGTAACAGGATTAGCATGGATTTACGAAGGGGGAAACATGCTTGACTAATCTTCTGGAATTTTTTGAGCATGTAACAAGGAAAATGGACAAGGGAGAGCCAGTGGATGTAGTGTACCTGGACTTTCAAAAAGGAGATTAGTGGGCAAAATTAGGGCAAATGGTATTAGGGATGCTGGGATGGATAGAAAATTGGTTGGCAGACAGGCAACAAAGAGTAGGGATTAACGGTCCCTTTCAGAATGGAGGCAGTGACTAGTGGGGTGCCGCAAGGCTCGGTGCTGGGACCGCAGCTATTTACAATATACATCAATGATTTGGATGAAGGGATTCAAAGTAACATTAGCAAATTTGCAGTTGACACAAAGTTGGGTGGCAGTGCGAACTGTGAGGAGGATGCTATGAGAATGCAGGGTGACTTGGACAGGTTGGGTGAGTGGGCAGATGCAGTTTAATGTGGATAAATGTGAGGTTATCCACTTTGGTAGCAAAAACAGGAAGGCAGATTATTATCTAAATGGTGTCAAGTTGGTAAAAAGGGAAGTACAACTGGATCTGGGCGTCCTTGTACATCAGTCTATGATAGTAAGAATGCAGGTACAGCAGGCAGTGAAGAAAGCAAATGGCATGTTGGCCTTTATAACAAGAGGAATCGAATATAGGAGCAAAGAGGTCCTTTGCAGTTGTACAGAGCCCTAGTGAGACCACACCTGGAGTATTGTGTGCAGTTTTGGTCCCCTAATTTGAGAAAGGACATTCTTGCTATTGAGGGAGTGCAGCGTAGGTTTACAAGGTTAATTCCTAGGATGGCAGGACTGTCATATGCTGAGAGAATGGAGCAGCTGGGTTTGTACACTCTGGAGTTTAGAAGGATGAGAGGAGATCTCATTGAAACATTTAAGATTGTTAAGGGTTTGGACACGCTAGAGGCAGGAAACATGTTCCCGATGTTGGGGGAGTCCAGAACCAGGGGCCACGGTTTAAGAATAAGGAGTAAGCCATTTAGAACGGAGACGAGGAAACACTTTTTCTCACAGAGAGTGGTGAGTCTGTGGAATTCTCTGCGTCAGAGGGCGGTGGAGGCGGGTTCTCTGGATACTTTCAAGAGAGAGCTAGATAGGGCTCTTAAAGATAGCTGAGTCAGGGGATATGGGGAGAAGGCAGGAACGGGGTACTGATTGGGGATGATCAGCCATGATGATATTGAATGGCGGTGCTGGCCGAATGGCCTACTCCTGCACCTATTGTCTATTGTTTCCACAGCCCTCTGTGGCAATGAGTTCCACCGATTAACTACCCTCCGACTAATCCTTACACATTAACACTATCCTACCCACGAGGGACAATTTTACATTTCTACCAAGCCAATTAACCAACAAACCTATACGTCTTTGGAGTGTGGGAGGAAGCCGAAGATCTCAGAGAAGACCCACGCAGGTCGCAGGGGAAAACTAATAACCTCCGTACGAACAAGCTTCCGAGATCAGGATCGAACCCGGGTCCCTGGCGCCGTAAAGCGGCAACACCACGCTGCGCCATCGTGCCAACACTAGAGTGCTGGAAAGTAGTACTCAAGTAAGAGATCAGACACGATCTCACTAATGGCAAAACAGGCACGAGGCCACATGGTTTCCCGTTGATGTTCACTCAGCTGACTAACTCTAGAAACACCAGCTCATGATAACGCCACTGGAGATCCCAACTACAGATATTTTCCTCTCTCCTTTGCTCAGCTGCGTTCAAAGTGGAAGATCTACTTGGATGCTGAGAAGAGACAACGAGAGAAAGCAAGTGGGAGCATGAATCTTTACATGTATTCGGGTATTAGGGCCGCACGGTGGCGCAGCGAACCAGCGTTTCAGCACCAGAGACCCGGGTTCGATCCCGACTACGGGTGCTGTCTGTACGGAGTTTGTACGTTCTCCCCGTTACCACATGGGTTTCCTCCCACATTCCAAAGGCTTACATGTTTGTAGGTTAATTGGCTTGGATATAATTGTAAATTGTCCTTCATGTGTACGGGGTGATCACTAGTCGGTGCGGACTGGGTAGGCCGAAGGGCCACTTTCCATGCTGTATCTCTAAACTAAACTAAACACCCCTAAAGTTCCAATACAGATCAGCATTGGACGCATTTTTCATCAGGTTCCAACTTCCCCATAAGAAAAATGTGGAGGCCTATTTTGAGTAGAAGGTAGACAAAAGTGCTGGAGAAACTCAGCGGGTGCGGCAGCATCTATGGAGCGAAGGAAATAGGCAACGTTTCGGGCCGAAACCCTTCTTCAGACCTTCGATTTTCTACCTTCGATTTTCCAGCATCTGCAGTTCCTTCTTAAATATTTGGAGTAGAATTTCTTGTTGGAGTTTAGTTTAGAGATACAAGAAGGAAACAGGCCCTTCAGCCCATCGAGTCCATGCTGAACATAGAACTGGTGTAAACAGGTGATCAATGTTATTGCACTTTAGCATCCACACTCTACACACTAGGATTAGTTTCACAGAGGGCAATTAACCTACATACCCACACGTCTTTGGGGCGTGGGAGGAAACCCACGCGGTCACGTGCAGAACGTACAAGCTCCAAGTAGTCAAGATCGAAGCCGGGTCTCTGGTGTTGTGCGGCAGCAACTCTACCAGCAAGGACATAGTGCTGCCCGCTGGGGTAAATGTAGGTGGAGATGGAGGATTGGCAAGAGAGGAAGAATAGCAAATGGCCAAACACAAACTACAACCCTGCATGAAGCTTTCTTGTTTATTTTTTACTTTTGGAGATTCAGTGTGGAAACAGACCCTTTGGCCCAAGCTGACCAGCGATCACCCCGTACACTAGCACTATCCTACACACACCAGGGACAATTTACAATAGCTGATTAACCTGGAAACCGGCACGTCTTTGGAGTGCGGAAGGAAACCAGAGCACCCGGAGAAAACCCACGCGGTCACAGGGAGAACGTGCAAGGTCCACACAGACAGCGGCGAAGGTCAGAATCGAACCCAGGACTCCGGTGCTGTGAGGCAGCAACTCCACCGCTGCGCCAAGCAAGAGTTGATCTGACCTTTGCGGCGGCACTTTCCCGAGAGGGTGAAGTGGAATGAAGTGCAAGTTGCTAAGGAAATGCTGCCTTTCGACACAAGTCGTGTTACAGCACCCTCCACTGGCATTATCAATAATGCAGGACAGTTTGCACGGCAACAGGGAATAAGGACAAACTAATCTATCCAAATGTATCGCTCCATCTGTTCCTCTTGGCCACACACAATCGCCATTATCATGAACAGAGGCTCACGTTCAAGATTCAGGATTCTTTTGGTTAAAACTGCAGCACGGCTTGCAGCAATAGCGAAGAGTTGCCTCCTAGTTATCGTGTTATTTCATATTGGCAAATACTTATTTCATGTTCATAGGGGCTAGGAGAAATAGGCCATTCGGCCCATCATGCCCACTCCACCATTCAATCATGGCTGATCTAACTCTGCCCCTCAACTCCATTCTCCTGCCTTCTCCCCATAATCCCCAACACCCATTCTCATCAACAATCTATCTAACTCTGCCTTAAAAATACCCGCTGACTTGTGGCAATGAATTCCACACATTCACCAACCTCTGACAAAAGAAATCCCTCCTCATCTCCTTCCTAAAGGAACGTCCTTTTATTTTGAGGCTATGACAGCCGGTCCTAGACTCTTCCACTAGTGGAAACATCCTCTCCACTTCCACTCGGTCCAAAACTTTCACTATTCGGCAAGATTCAATGAGGTCCCCCCCCTCATCCTTCTAAACTCTAGCGAGTAGAGGCCCAGTGCCATCAAACGCTCATATGTTAACCCACCCATTCCTGGGACTCATTTCTGGACAATTTTGATCAATTTGAGCCGATCATAGATCAAGCTTTTTTTTTAAATCAATTATCTTTTGCTTTCCCTTTCTACACTGCTACATCAAAATACGATTGCACGCATTAATACTAAATGGTGACAAAGTGGCTGCCATTTTGTGTCACTAAACTACCAGTAGCAATAGTCATTGGTACATTTCCTTCGTCACCAACATAGGAAATACAGGCCTTACAGTTGCTCCCCAAAGCCTAGATAACAAACTCAATAAATTGCATAACAGTCTGAAGAAGGGTCCCACCGACAGGTTCATTCCTGTCAACTAATTTTGAAGTTTGGTTGAGGAATGGGTGATGTTTTGGGTCGAGGCCCTTCTTTAGACAATATTAGCATGCAACATTATGTTATATTTATTTGATATTATGATATATTTGCATGCAACATTAGACCTTTAGAGTATTTCCACAAGCTATTTTGCTAACAGTCACACTTTGGTATTTTTCTTGACAAATTAAGATCTATCCTTTCACATTCTGTCCAAACAGCAAACAGAATTAGAATTGGTCATGTCTATGACAATTTCCAACCCTAATGGTGGGAGATGTGAGGAATGACGCAAGGTGCTGGAATAACTCAGCGGGTCAGGCAGCATCTCTGGAGAAAGACAGATGAAGATTTTCGGCTCGAAACGTCACGCATCCATGTTCTCCAGAGATGCTGCCTGACATGCTGACTTACTCCAGCCACTTTTCTTGGAAAACCAGCATCTGCAGACTCTTGTTTCTGCCTAGATTTGGGGGAAATATCTGCACAAGATCAAGATCAAAATCTCAGAAAGACCAGCATTATGGAAGTGCACAAGAGGTAGAAACACGGATGTGAGATTTAAAAAAAGCAATCACATTCTTTAAAAGATGCCCAACTACCAAAAATCAGTGCAAGGAAAATCTCTCAAGACAGGAAGTGAAGAAGCAAAGATACATGTAGTCAGAGCAGCTAATCGGATAATCTATTAACTTGTCGCTGGGAACAATAAGACAGCACAGTGGAGCAGCAGTAGAGTTACTGCCTAACAGCGGCAGAGACCCAGGTTCCATCCTGACTACGGGAGCTGTCTGTACGGAATTTGTATGTTCTCACTGTGACCTGCGTGGGTTTTCTCCAGATTCCTCCCACTCTCCAAAGACGTGCGGGGTGATCGCTGGTCAACGTGGACTCCGTGGGCCGAAGGGCCTGTTTCCACGCTGTATCTCTCAACTAAACAAAAAATATTTCCCTCGGACTTCAGACAAGGAGAAAGACTCAATGCTAATCAGACCCTGACCCCCTCCTGCACCTGTAAATAACTTACAAACTTAAACTTGTATCAGCCGCTCAACCTCAGAATGTTCCAGAACATTCAAGTATCAGTTGAGCAAAGCAGCAAGTAAATGAACAATTATGGTGTCCCTTCTCGCCAGTGCAATTAATGACATGTCCCCCTCCCCCGACATCAGTCAGAAGGGTCTCGACTCAAAAGGTCACCTATTCCTTCGCTCCATAGATGCTGCCTCACCCGCTGAGTTTCTCCAGCATCTTCTTCGATTTTTCCAGCATCCGCAGTTCTTTCTTAAACATTAGCAAGATCTTTATCAGATGCGAGGTTGGTACCAAGGTCTGAAGAACTTTGCTTAAATTAGAAACTTCAAGAGGGCCCTTCTTGACAATTTTTTTTTTTTAAATCAGCATCTTAAACCACAAAATAATTGATTGACATAAGAGACGAGAACTGCAGAAGGACCAAAGCCACAAAACTATAGCACAAGATGAATGGAGGGAGGTAAAAATAACCGACACCAAGACAGACTGCATTCTCCCAGCTGGTGTTTGTAGCTTTTCTGTTGAAGTGATTTTAAGAGGAATTGTAATAGGGGGCTGATGGAAAGTTTGGAGGATACAAGGGGTCATCTGTCTTCTGAACTCACACCATCCCGGTGGTTCAAAAAATCTTCTCTCTATCTTAAACAAAGAACCAGCATACACCAGAATAAATTGGTGCAAGTTACAGTTTTTGTTGAAAGTTAGACACAAAGTGCTGGAATATCTCTGTGGGTTGGTCAGGCAGCATCTTTGGAGAATATGGATAGGTGAAGTTTTGGGTCGGACTCTGTCTTCAGACTCACACCTTCGCTCAGCCCGCCTGAACCTACCTGATCTCCTGGTTGCTGGACACTTTAATTCTCCTTCCCATTCCTACACAGTCCTTTCTGTCCTAGGTCTCCTCCATTGTCAGTGAGGCTAAATGCAATTTGGAGGAACAGCATCTCGCAATTCAGGTAGCCCTGGCATTCCCTCTCCCTCTTTCCCTCCCCCACCCAAATCGCACTAGCTTCTCGTTTTCACCCTACAGCAGCTGTTTGAAGAAGGGTCTCGACCCGAAACGTTACCCATTCCTTCTCTCCAGTGATGCTGCCTGTCCCGCCGAGTTACTCCAGTTTTTTGTGTCTATCTTCCTACACACAAAGTTTTGTTGAGCTTTGGTTTGGGGAATTGGAGGAGTGATGGTGGGGCAGAGGGAGAAAGACACAATCACGTAACATTTCTAACCACTGACCTGTAACATTAAACTGTGAATATTGATTAGTACGGATGTCTGGGGTTATGGGGAGAAGGCAGGAGAATGGGTTTAAGGGGGAAAGACAGATCAGCTATGAATGAATGATGGGAGTAGATTTGATGGGCCAAATGGCCTAATTCTGCTCCCATCACTTATGAACATGAATATCAGTTTAGAAAATAATGGTCGCTCACCTTCAATCACTGAAGACCCTGCACTGGAAGACCATTTGGACCGAGGTTTACAAGTGCCACTATCCTTTCCATCCTTTGATTTCCCTTCCAACTCTTCTTCTTGTGCAGCAACCTTGTCGTGGGTGATGTTTGTGGCCAGAGGGGGCTCCTCAGTGTTGACGTTGCAGTCGTCACCCACATCTTCGCCCCGAGGCAGGGGCGATCCGCCACCCCCCGCACCGTCAGATGCTTGCTGTGGACCATCACCCGCCACGCCATCCGCCCTCTCCGGGTTGGACTCCGTTCCCGCGTTCACCTTGTCCGTCTGCGGGGCCGACTCCGGGACGCCCGTCTCCACCGCCACGTCCGCGCGCTCGGCTTGGTTCCCGGGAGGACCCGGGGCGCCGTCATTCTCGGCGACCTCTCTGGCGCCAGCTGCCCCTTTGCTGGGCGCGGGCTCCGCCGACTGCAACATGTAGTCCATCGCCCCGCCCTCTTCGTCCGCCCGACACGGATCGTTCAGTCGGTACAGCGAAGGGCCGGTGTGCCCGTCTCCTGAAGGGGAGTCGTTATAAAACGCCTCCAGCTCTCTCCTTTCACCGTTGCCTTCACTGAAGTTTTTGGGTTTAATCCACACCTCGTTGCCTCCATCCGTATTCAGCTTTACCGTGACTTGTTCATTAGTAGGGGGAGGCTTGAGGCCACTCCCCTCGTCAGCAGTGGAAGTCGGAGCCCTCTCTGTGCTGGGCTGTGAAGAATCAAACGAGATGTCCATATCCACATAAGCAGACCGGATGCTGGTGCTTTGTTGGGTACTCTCATTAGCAAGACAGTTGGTGGACTCTGCAACGTTGTCAGCTTCCATGGTTAGATTGTGCTCACAGACTACTGGGAGGGGGAGAAAATGCAGAGAGATACAAATGATTAAACAAAAAAAAAAGGTTCTTTGCAAAGACAGTTACAAATAGATAGTAATCACAGTCGAAAGACACAAAACGCTGGAGGAACTCAATGGGACAGGCAACATCTCCGGAGAGGAGGAATGGGAGACCTTTCCTTGGACAGAATCTGAAGAAAGGGTCTCGACCCGAAATATCGCCCATTCCTTCTCCCCAGAGATGCTGCCTCACCCGCTGAGTTACTCCAGCATTTTGATTTAAACCAGCATCTGCAGTTCTTTCTTACACATCTGCAGCTCCTTCCTACGCATAGTAATCTATTTCTCATGAGTGGGAGTCTTCACAAACCAGGTGAAACAGCCGAATTAAGTTCCCTCTCCTTCTTTTACAACCTATTGTCCCCTTTTCATCCCCAGCTCTTGTCCACTCATCTGCCAAAGTCCCCTCACCTGCATCCACCTATCACTTCCCAGGCTTTGTCCCACTCCCACCTTTCACCCCCGACTACAACAAATGTAGAAGGGTCCCAACCCGAAACATCGCTATCCGTGACCTCCAGAGATGCTGCCTCGCCCGGCCTAGGCACCACACGTTCGGGAAGACTTCCGGGGGGGGGGGGGGTGGGGGTGGGGGGGTGGTGGGAGAGAGGAGGATTTCAAGTGCGCTCTCGTAATTTTGTCTGGATTAAAGGTGCCGGACCAGCTGTTGCTGGAAAAATCGGTGGTGGACCTGCATCTTATGACACAGATAACTGCAAAATGGAGAGTAGAAATAATGGATTTGTACCCAACCAGAGAATGCCATTGGATGCTCCAGAAAACAAAATTCATCCTGAGATTCTCATGTTTTCACTATTATTAAATGTAATTTGCATAAACAGGGGGGGGGGGGGGATTTAATATCAATGACAGAAAGCAAAGTAGCTAAGGAATAAGAGAACGCACAGGTTATTGGGCATAATCCAGGAATGAGTGGGTTAGCATATGATGAGCGTCTGACAGCACTGGGCATCTACTCACTGGAGTTTAGAAGGATGAGGGGGGGGGGGAATCTCTTTGAAACTTACTGAATAGTGAAAGGCCTAGATAGAGTGGATATGGAGAGGATGTTTCCACTAGTGGGAGAGTCTAGGACCAGAGGTCATAGCCTCAGAATTAAAGGATGTTCCTTTCGGAAGGAGATGAGGAGGAATTTCTTTAGTCAGAATCTGCGGAATTCATTGCCTTAGAAGGCTGCGGAGGCCATCCATCAGTGGATATTTTTACGGTAGAGAGGTAGATTCGTGATTAGTACAGGTGTCTGGGGTTAAGTGGAGATGTCAGGAGAATGGGGTCGAGAGTGTAAGACAGATCAGCATCAATTGAAAGGCAGAGTGGACTTGATGGGCTGAATGGCCCAATTCTGCTCCTAACACTTATGAACTACTGCACATACGGTTCCTTGTTGGAAAATTAGAGAATTTACTTTGGATTTGTGAAAGAAAAAAAATCAGAATGTTTTCTAAATGCTGGAAGAATGGGAATGGTGAAGGGCCATGTGGATTAAAGTATCCATGCAGAGAAATAATCATTAAAAATGTTTCAGAATAGGGAAAACATTCACAATTGATATTGCAGCCTCTGCTATCTGGAATAGCGTGCTGAGTTTCGAGCACAAATACTTGAAAACAAAACATACCGTCCTTGGAGATGGTACAGTGTAGATTATCACAGTTTATACAGGCAAATTCAAGGACAGACTACATACACATAGCTTCTATTCTCTTGAGTGATTTGGGGAGAGAGGGATAGCACGTCTTATTCAAATATGACTGTTGGTTTCAACTGGGCTTAGGAAATTAGAAGAGTCCCCATAATACACAATGTTTAAGAAAGAACTGCAGATGCTGGAAAAATCAAAGGTAGACAAAAATGCTGGAGAAACTCAGCGGGCGAGGGAGCCTCTACGGAGCGATGGAATAGACACTAGGTGCAGGAGTGGGCCATTCGGCCCTTCGAGCCAGTACCGCCATTCAATGTGATCATGGCTGATCATCCACAATCAGTACCCCGTTCCTGCCTTCTTCCCATATCCCCATGACTCTGCTATCTTTAAGAGCCCTATCTAGCTCTCTCTTGAAAGTATCCAGAACTGGCCTCCACCCCCCTCTGAGGTAGAGAATTCCACAGACTCACAACTCTGTGTGAAAAGGTGTGGCCCCTGATTCTGGACTCCACCAACATCGGGAACCGGTGACGTTTCGAGTCTGAAGAAGGGTCTCAACCCAAAACGTCATCAATTCCTTCGCTCCATAGATGCTGCCTCATCCACTGAGTTTCCCCAGCATTTTTTTTTATCATAATAGACAGTGGTTACTCGTAGAGTCAAAGAATGATACAGTGTGGAAACAGGCCCTTCGACCCAACTTGTCCACTGGCCAACATGCCCCAGCTACACTAGTCCCACCTGCCCGGGTTTGGGCCGTATCCCTCCAAACCCGTTCTATCCATGTACCTGTCCTACTGTTTCTTAAATGTTGGGATAGCCCCAGCCTCAACTACCTCCTCTGGCAGCTCATTTCATACACCCACCACCCTTTGTGTGAAAAAGTTACACCTCAGATTCCTATTAAACCTTTTCCCCTTCACCTTGAACCCGTGTCCTCTGGTCCTCGATTTGCCTACTCTGGGCAAGAGATTCTACAAGATCACACCTCATCCTGCTGAACTCCAAAGAATATAGTCCCAACCTGCTCAACCTCTCGCTATTGATCAGACCCTCTAGCCCTGGCAACATCCTTGTAAATCAAACTCATCAAACTGGATTCATTTGACACTGATCAATGGTTCTTTGGTGGGTGAGGAGTTGTAAGAGAATGTATTCGAGCATCGAGAGCTATTGACCAAGATCTACTTGAGGGGAAGAACATGGGTGGGCAAAATGTCCTTTGAAACAACCGTCACAAAATTGAACAACATGTATGAAAATGTTAACTTTTATAACTTCAAACCAAGTGGGTTCATGCATTTGCGCTCCCTCAGAATTATGTGCCATCTACAAAAACAGAGACAGATTATTCAGCCCAATTGAATTGTGCAGTTACACTTCCCGCTATTCTTCCCAAGCTCTCAATAAACACTAATGGAGAGTGTTTAAAGGTAAATGAGAAAAATCTGGATTCCATGATGCACTTTCAACATGGCAGTGCAAGAGCAGATATGGATCACAGCACCTCCGAGGCAGGAATATACGAGCTGAAGTATGGAAATCAAACTAGATACAACACAGAAATCAAACTGCTCATGTTACCGGCAGCTGATCAGAATAAAATAAAGTTGTGAAACATATTGCAGGAATCACAAGAAACTATTAAACGATGAGAATGGACACATGATTAACACATATGTATAATCATGGTGCACATTTTATTGCGAAGAACATGGGTGCCGCAGTGCATTATAATCTAAATGCAGTAGTAGATTCAATGTGCACCTATACAAAAAGTGCCACCAGTACATAACAAAACGCAAACCAAATGCAAGTATCATTTCCAGACGGATAAAGCTAAGCAGCAAAGAACAGCATTTTGAATCAGCAAAGAGTCTGTGGAATTCTCTGCCTCAGAGGGCGATGGAGGCCGGTTCTCTGGATACTTTAAAGCAAGATAGGGCTCTTAAAGATAGCGGAGTCAGGGGATATGGGGAGAAGGCAAGAACGGGGTACTGATTGGGGATGATCAGCCATGATCACATTGAATGGCGGTGCTGGCTCGAAGGGCCGAACGGCCTACTCCTGCACCTATTGTCTAAAATGGTCTACATAATTCATCTCTTTTGTGGATTCTACAAAAGTCTTAGGAAACACTACTGTGCGAACACACTTGATTTGAACAAAGTGAGTTCCAAATAATCATATTGCATGCAATTATTAATAACCAATTGAAAAAAAAACCACAATGAAATGCATGGCCAATGATTAATCTAATCACTCTCTCATGAAAGCATACATCAATAGAGCAAGACGAGAATTTTTTAGTCAGCCAGTTCCCAGAGGAACGCCCCCAAAAGTACAATGTTTAAGGATGATTTAACCCACCCACCCACATCTTTGGATTGTGGAGAGGCAGGCAGAATATCCAGAAGAAACCTATGCCACCTTGGGGAGAGCAAGCAAACTGCAGAGAGCAGGAGGGCAAAATTAGCCCCTGGCCAATGGAGTTGCAAAGCAGAACTTCTACCAGCTGTGCAACTGCGAAACAGCAAAAAATAATACATGTTGCCCAATTTACTATTTGCCTTCTGTTTTAAGCGAAGACTGACCGAGTCTTGATTTGTGCGGGTGTCAAAGGTTATGGTGAGAAGGCAGGAGCATGGGTTGAGAGGGAAAGGCAGATCAGCATGATAGAGTGGAGTGGACTTGATGGGCCGAATGGCCTAATTCTGTTCCTGTGACATGAACTTATGGAATGGCTGCTCAATGGATGGCAGAGACTCAGTGGGCCGAAGGGCGTTTTCAAGCATTGTCACTCTACAATTGAAATGTATCTTGTCATGTGGGTGGATTTTGAGTTGTGTGTCTGCAAACCATTTGATTATATGGAGGAAATCATCCTTAAACATTGTACTTTTGGGGGCGTTCCTCTGGGAACTGGCTGACTAAAAATTCCCGTCTTGCTCTATTGATGTATGCTTTCATGAGAGAGTGATTAGATTAATCATTAGCCATGTATTTCATTGTGCGGTTTTTTATTTTCAATTGGTTATTAATAATTGCATGCAATATGGTTTTCTTATTTGGAACTCACTCTGTTCAAACCAAGTGTGTTCACACAGCAGCGTTTCCTAAGACTTTTGTAGAATCCACAAAATGGAAATGGATTATACAGACCATTTTAGACAATAGGTGCAGGAGTAGGCCATTCGGCCCTTCGAGCCAGCATCGCCATTCAATGTGATTATGGCTGATCATCCACAATCAGTACCCCGTTCCTGCCTTCTCCCCATATCCCCTATCTTTAAGAGCCCTATCTAGCTCTCTCTTGAAAGTATCCAGAGAACCGGCCTCCACTGCCCTCTGAGGCAGAGAATTCCAGACTCACAACTCACTGTGAGAAAAAGTGTTTCCTCATCTCTGTTCTAAATGGCTTACCCCTTATTCTTAAACTGTGGCCCTGGTTCTGGACTCCCACAACATCAGGAACATGTTTCCTGCCTCTAGCGTGTCCAAACCCTTAACAATCTTATATGTTTCAATAAGATCTCCTCTCAACCTTCTAAACTCCAGAGTGTACAAGCTCAGCCGTTCCATTCTCCCAGCATATGACAGTCCCGCCATCCTGGGAATTAACCTTGTAAACCTACGCTGCACTCACTCAATAGCAATAATGTCCTTCCTCAAATTAGGGGACCAAAACTGCACACAATACTCCAGGTGTGGTCTCACTAGGGCCCTATACAACTACAGAAGGACCTCTTTGCTCCGATACTCAACTCCTCATGTTATGAAGGCCAACATGCCATTCGCTTTCTTCACTGCCTGCTGTACCTGCATGCTTACCTTCATTGACTGATGAACAAGGACCCCCAGATCCCGTTGTACTTCCTCTTTTCCCAACTTGACACCATTTAGATAATAAATGGTGGCAAGTAGAGTCTGAAGAGCCTCGACAAGAAACATCACCCATTCAGCCCAACTTGCTGAGTTACTCCAGCATTTTGTGTCTCCCCTTAGTATAAACCAGCATCTGCAGTTGAATTCGAGTGCAAGTTTTGAGTTTAGTTTATTACTGAGGTAGAGTGAAAAGCTTTTGCAGCGTGCTTATCAGTCAGTGGAAAGCCAATACACGATTACAATCAAGCCGTCCACAGCGTACAGATACAGGATAAAGAGAATAGTGTAACGTTTAGTGCAAAATAAAGTCCAGTAAAGTCTGATCAAAATAGACCGCAGGGCATCTTTTATTTTTAACTTTGATAGGACAGGTTTGGAGGGAAATGGACCAAATCAGGCAGGTGGGACTAGTGTAGATGAGACATGTTGGCTGGTGTGGGTAAGTTGGGCCGAAAGGCCTGTTTCCACACTGTATCCCTCTATAACTCTATGAGTAGTGGAGGCCTGGAATGCATGGCCTGGGGTGGTGGTGGAGGCAGATACGATAGCGGCATTTAGGAGGCTTTTAGATAGGCACATGGAAGTGCAGGGAATAGAGGGATATGGACCATGTGCAGGCAGTTGAGTTCAGTTTAACTTGGCATCATGTTCGGCATGTTCATCGTGGGCCGAAGGACCTTTTCCTGTGCTGTGGTACATTCTATGTCCGGATGCAAAAATATAAACATCCTTCAATCAGAAATACAAATGAAAAACAGGTTTCCACCACGGCGTTTCCCATAATATTTTTGGTAAAAGCAGAATCCTACATTTCTAAACATAGAGCCCCTGAGGACAAATCCCATATCAGGCTGGATTTGCTGAGATCTGGTGTCTGATGCAGAGAGAAGGTTGAGAGAAAACTGGAGGCAAGTATTTAGCAGCAAGCTATTTCACACAAATTAAGGCCAGCTATGGTTGACAATTAATTTTTGTGTTAGATTTGTTATATTCAGCAGCAAAAAAACATTGCTCAGAATTTCTCACTCGCAGCATTGCAAGAGCAATCAGGTTATTTGTTCTTCACAGAAAGATTGAGTATGACCATACATAATAGGGGCAGGGTGGAGGTAGGGTTGCTGGCTCACAGCGCCAGAGACCCGGGTTCGATCCTGACTACGGGTGCTGTCTGTACGTTCTCCCCGTGACCTGCGTGGGTTTTCTCCCACATCCCAAAGACGTACAGGTTTGTAGGTTAATTGGGTTTGGTAAAGATTACAAATTGTGCGTAGTGTGATAGTGCTGGTGCACAGAGATAGTGGTCGAATCGGTGTGCCGAAGGGCCTGTTTCCGTGCAGTATCTCTACACTAAACAGAACAAATGTATAAAGAAACGACACAAAGTGCTGGAGTAACTCAGCGGGCCAGGCAATATCTCTGGAGAACATGGAAAGGTGACATTTCGGGTGTATACCCAAACCAACACCCACAAGTAGCACAGAAAATCATACTTTAGATCAGGGGAGTCAAACTATTGGCCCGCGGCCCACATCCGGCCTGCGGGAAGATGGGGTGGGGGGGGATGTATATTTACGGCCATTTATTATGTATCTGTACAGCAGCCGCGCTCTCTCCCACCGCTGTCAACCCCATCCTCCGCTCCGTGTTTGGCTCATGGTTACCAAGGGCGTCAAAGAGGCAATATGGCGACGGGGTGTTCCCTTCCTCTGCTCCGTGATTGGCCCGCAGTTGCCAAGCGGACGGTTGCCCCCAGCAACCACTGTCAAACAGACAATACGGCGGCGCTGAGCTCCCCTTGGCCTCAGGATGGCGGACTGACGTTCGCACGTGCACAACCAGGCACGGAAATCGCTATCAAAACATGGGGGGGGACCGGGGAGCGCAATTTCTTGACGTGATACCAGTGTGGAGCCGTGGAGCTAGCGCTGCTTCTCCGTGCTGGCTGTAAACCTGGGCCGTCGTTGGCAGGCGGAGTTGAGCTGGGTTTAGCTCTGCTTCTCTGCGCTGGCTCTGGGCCTCGTCTCCCTACGTCTCTGGCCACCCCCGGGCATGGGGGGGTCACTCGGGTGGGGACGGGGTTGGTCCAGTGGCAGCGCGGCAGCGATTGCAGCGCCAGAGAGCCGGGGTCGATCCTGGCTGCGGGTGAGGCGCAGGTCTGTGTCCAGGGCTGCCGAGAGTGTTTTTCGCTTGTGACCCTATGACCTGGCCATGCAATTCAAGCTCCGTTCCATGATCTTTGCTCCACGGACGTCTCCCTCCTCCAATCACCACGCTCTATCCTCAGTCCCACCCCCCTACTTCCGCTTCTAGACACTTCCCTCCTACAATCATCGCGCTGAATTATCATGGTCCTGCCCCCATTGCCTGCTGACCGACGTCTCTATCGTCCAACCGGCGCCCTCGATCATCAGTCCCACCCCCACTGTCTCGCGGAAAGTGGAGATTTCGCCGAGTTTTAAAATCCGGATTACAAAAAATGGGGGGGGGGGGGTCGTCCCCCACCTCTCAAACCAGGGCCCAGGATTTCCGCCCCATGTGCACAACTGATCCAGCTCGCATGAAGTTGCATTTTGCCCAATTCGGCGCGTGCCTAAAATGAGTTTGACACCCCTGCTTTAGATCATAGTAATCTTTAAGACAGGTTAAAATGAGATCCTAACAACCCACTGCAATAGGTAAGATTTCTAGGCTCCATCTATATAACTAAAAGTCTCATCTTGACCCTGTCTGCGCTGTATAATGATTTTAGAAAAAACGCTACCATATATCGCTATGATTTTTGGCCATCTCACACAGTCCTCCTCCGCTGAGGCAGCCCCGATGATTTTTCCGATCGATGAAAAATAAAAAAGTTATGAGTGTTTAAAAAATCTTGAGATCAGCTGATTGGTCCTCTTGCCTGTCAATCACCACGGTGAAGGTAACGCCCCTTCCGGGGGGGGGGGGGGCACAAGGACTATAAAACCCCAGATGCCTGGACATGAGTCAGTCGCTCTGAAAGATGGCGAGGGAGAGTCCACAACTGTGATTCTAAGCTGTGAATCAACTGAACTGTGAGTCTGTAATGTACTTGCAATAAATGATTTGTTAGCCCTTAATGACAAAGTTGTTTGGCAATTTGGTGGCCTGCACGCTGCCTGAAATGCTGCGAGATTGAGTCTGGTGGCCTGCACTCTGCCTGAAATGCTGTGAAATTGAGTTTGGTGGCCTGCACTCTGCTTGAAATGGAATTTCAAGGAATAGCCATGAATCCATTTGGCCCACAATGTCCATACTAGCCCTCTGGAAACCAGTCCCCTCGGCTCACAACACCCATACTAGCGCTCCAGAAAGCCCCCCCCCCCCCACTGGCCACCAATATCGGAATTGGTGGAGAGGTGGAAAATTGCGTTGGGGGACCAGCCCTCCAGTGTGAACATGGGACCCAACAGGTCCCACTTAGTCTAGTTTCAACTAAACGCTGCGGATTCTCATGGTCTCGCAAGCAAGATGGATGAGCTGAGCGTGGATCAGTGCATGGGACTATGACATGGTTGCAATCGTGGAAACATGGTCACGGGTAGATCAATGTTCTGGGGTACAGAAGTTTCAGGCGTGACAAAAGGGGGTGCATAAGAGGGGTTTTGTACTTCTGGTCAGTGAGGGGGTTACGGCAGCACTAAGGGTGCATACCCAAACTGACCCCTCTTCTCCCCTCTCCCATCAGGCAAAAGGTATAGAAGTGTGAAGACGAACACCACCAGATTCAGAGACAGTTTCTTCCCAAATATTATCGGGCAACTGAACCATCCTACCACAAGCAGAGAGCAGCGTTGTTACAAAACCTACCATCAGTGGCGCTGCAGATCTGCCACTGCCTGTGCGTGCGATTCCGGCGGCTTTTGGGGGGGGGGGGGGGGGCGGGATTAAAACGCAGGTTGTATTGGTTGTCGGAGAGGGATTTCCTCGGGCTGCTAGCTGATGAAGAAAAATTGTTCGCGCTTCCGTTCCCGTTTTTTTTTTTTTTAAATTTGCTGGACGATTGCATCACTGGATTGAAGTTAAAAGCGACTTCTATCGCCTTCAACATCACGGATCGCGATATCAGGACAAAATAAAAGGTGGACCAGAAGATACTCAACAACAAGGATGCATGTGTTTAACTGTATTGCAAACAAAACTCCCACAGCAAACGTTCCAATCCTGATAAGCCAGTTCTACAATCGGAGTGGACTTAAACTGGATCATGTTCCTCGAAACAGTGCAGTTGAAGTTATGGCCCGAGAATGGGAGCTATTGCTGAGTTGCAGACAGCAGAGATGATCCTAGCAACAAAGGATTTGACAGTGGGTTTTGATGCAACCACCCAAGAAGAGACCCATATTAACAGTGTACACTTCACCACCACAATAAATGTCTTTCTGCAGCAGTCGATGAATTGGCTGGTGGGACTGCTGAGGACTATGCGCAACATATTTGCGATACAGTTGACAATTTGTGTAAAAATTACACTTATTTCAATGAGCAATCAGATTTCCAAGACCCCGGCCAAAAGATAAGAGACCACATTTCAAATACACTGAGTGACAGGTGTGCAGCTAATCATGCTGCTATTAGGATTGTGAGTGGTGAGTGGGGTAAATCTTTGAATGACCTCTACTGCCACTTGCATCCTCTTGACTCCATCGCAACATCAGTTCGCTCAGCCCTCAAAAGGGGACCCAAAAGGTTTTGTTGCATTTATGGATGAAAGGAACATCCCCCGAGGTGTCCTCCCATGGAACCGTGGCAACAGATTGCATATACTTTTCCATATTAGTGGCAAGCTCATAGAACATTATGATGACCCTGCTGAATAGCGGAACATCCTGTGGGGAGGTTGAGACGCGCCATTCTCCATGACGTCACCCAGGCTGAAGCAAAAGTAGAACTTCAGATATTAGGCTTACTTGACAAATATCTGACTGGGCCTTGGATGAAGCGCTTCTACACTTCAAGCCAGAATCAGATCAACCATGTTGATGGCATCAAAGTGATTGCTGCTCTAAAGGAAGCCACAGAAAATCCAGACAACTTGATATTGGCAAGGGAAGATTTCTTCGGTGAGGAGGTGCATCTTGATGCCACGTTGACAAAACTTCGGGAGCTACCAGTACATCCACAGTTCAGTTCAAAGATGAGGAGCTGTCTTCAAGCTGTCATCAATCACTGTGTTGGAGAGGCAATATAGTAAATACTTAGAACTTGATGTAACTGAGAAACTGAAGGAGGAGACTGCATCAGCAAGATCACACAACATTGATGCGGAGGAGATAATGGGGATGTTTAGCTCATCGAAACAGAAATCTCCCAATGCCACCGTGTGTTATTTGTCATGTAGGATGCGGGCCTGCAAGAATAGAACAGTCAACTACCTTGATAATCTCGAGGAGTAACGTGGGGAGGAGGTGCTTTGTAGGGCAGTGACATGGGGGAGAGTGCAGAGGAACAGACGGAAGAAAAAACAGACGGAATTGAGAGCAGCAATCATCAAGTGACAGAAAGACAAGGAGCTTGCTCGAGACACGAAAGAGGAAAAAACAAGGGGGAAAATGAAAGACCGATTTAGACAGCATTCGCAGAGATTATCCGAATTTGGATTACTCCAAATGTGATGATCTACAGGACATTCTTAATGGGAAAGTAGTGGGCAGAAAGGCATGTCAGGCATGGTTTGAAGAGCAAAAACTTGCTGTTTACAATGCCAATATTGAAAAGTTGAGGAAAAACAAGGTGTAGAGTTGCTTCTTGGTTGCAATCAGAGGAGTATGATGATGCTACTGATTATGATATGCCAATGTACCAGCTAGCAACTGATCTTCTCCATAAAGACTTAGTCTTTTGCTAGAAATTGTCATTTCTTTACCCTCTGTTACGGACTTACAGCATAAAATACAATAATATCAAAGTTCTGATCTTGAGAATATCACATTTTTGAATTTTCAAGGCAGTCTAAGTGTTTATTACTATTTCCGTCACAACGGTCAATTTTGTAATTAGCTACAATTAGGTAACTAATTATATGCTTTCATTTCAGGTCATCCAAGTAAGGTGTTTTATATTTGTTTCAGGATGCTTCAATCTATAATAACTGAAAATGTCATTCAGTTCTCTTAATTTTTAAGAAAGTTATGGGTTTTTGACTGTCCTCAATCACAGCTTTTGTGTTAAGTCAATGGAAAACCAATAGGGAACAAGATGCTAATTTCAGAGTATGAAAATGGCCATAACTTTTTTAATACTGAAGATATGAAAGTGAATTAGGTGTCAAATTAAAGTTGTTTTTATGCTTTATCTGATGGGATAAATTATAGGCATGATTTTTAAAATCTCAAAATTTTGTGACATTCCTACAGAGAGCAGTGCTGTACCTCATTGTACAGGGCCCTGGTGAGACCACATCTGGAGTATTGTTTGCAGTTTTGGTCTCCTAATTTGAGGAAGGACATCCTTGCTATTGAGGCAGTGCAGCGTAGGTTCACGAGGTTAATCCCTGGAATGGTGGGACTGTCATATGAGGAAAGATTGGAACGACTGGGCTTGCGTTCGCTGGAATTTAGGATGAGAGGGAATCTCACAGAAATGTATAACATTATAAAAGGACTGGACAAGCTAGATGCAGGAAAAATGTTCCCAATGTTGGGGGTGTCCAGGACCAGGGGACACAGTCTAAGAATAAAGGGGAGGCCATTTAATAGACAATAGGTGCAGGAGTAGGCCATTCGGCCCTTCGAGCCAGTACCGCCATTCAATGTGATCATGGCTGATCATCCCCAATCAGTACCCCGTTCCGTAAAACTGAGATAAACCCAGAGAGTTGTGATTTTGTGGAATTCTCTGCCAGGGGGCAGTGGAGGCCAATTCACTGGATTAATTTAAAAGAGAGTTAGATAGAGCTCTAGCAGAATCAAGGGATATGGGGTGAAGGCAGGCACGGGCTACTGATTGTGGATGATCAGCCATGATCACCATGGATGGCGGTGCTGGCTCGAAGGGCCAAATGGCTTCCTCCTGCACCTATTTTCATTGTTTAAAAAAAAAATATTGTTCAATTATACACTGTGGATGGCTCGATTGTGATCATGTATTGTCTTTCTGCTGACTGGTTAGCACGCAACAAAAGCTTTTCACTGCACCGCGGTACACATGACAATGAACTAAAGTAAAGTGAGGATTTCCTGGACGGACCAGTTGATGAGGATGGATGGGTGGAACTCAAAAAGAAAGGAGCAGTCACTTCCATGTGGTTGTACTGGAGGCCTCCTGATAGTCCACAGGGTCAGGAAGAGATACCAGATCGTGGAAGGATGTGAAAGCAAAATGGTTGTAACAATAAGCGATTTTAAACTTTCCCAAATTCTCTGGGATTGACCCACCATCCTGGGAGGTGCTGACCTAACATCCAGCTCATGGGATACCCTCAAACTATTTTAAAATAGGAATTTACTGGACTTTATTTTAAGTTTAGCTTAGTTTTGAGATACAGCACAGAAACAGGCCCTTCGGCCCATCCAGTCCGACCAGCGATCACCGCACAATAACACTATCCAACACACACTAGGGACAATTTACACTTGTACCGAACCAATTAACCTACAAACCTGTACGTCTTTGGAGAATCTTACATATCTTACAAATACCAAAGAGACACACAAAAAGCTGGAGTAACTCAGCGAGTCAGGTAGCATCTCTGGAGAAAAAGGATGGGTGACGTTTTGGGTCAGGACCCTTCTTCAGACAGTGGAGGGTGGTCATATATAGTCTTTTCGCTGACTGCATAGCACGCAGTAAAAAGCTTTTCACTGTATGTACCGTGGTATAAGATCATGATGAGAATAGATAGGATGAAAGCACTAAGTCTTTTAACCAGAGTTGGGGAATTGAGAACCAGAGAACATAGGTTCAAGATGTGAGGGAAAGGATTTAATAGGAACCACTTTGTCCACCCAGGGGATAGTGGGCATACGGAACAAGCTGCCAGAAGGGGTAGCTGAACCAGATGCTATAACAGCATTTAAAAGACATTTGGACAGGTACAGGGATAGGAGAGGTTTCGAGGGATCAGGGCCAAACGTAGGCAGGTGAGACTAGTGTCAATGGGGCATCTTGGTGAGTGTGGGCAAGTTGGGCTGTTTCCACGCTGTACGACTATACGGACTAGAAGGGTCGAGATGGCCTGTTTCCGTGCTGTAATTGTTATATGGTTATACGAGTATGGGCTGAGAGATGGTGGCAGTAAATGTCACTAAAATGCTCAGTAAACCTATCACATTGTTGGAGATGCAGGTAAAGACACAGAGAAGGGTTTAGTTGGTCTGCTGACAGTGAAGAAAATAAGCAGGGAGGTTATCTCTACACTCCAGGATGATCTTGGAATAGTGAGGAAGGACATTCTTGCTATACAGGTAGGTTCTCCAGGGGAATTCCCGGGATGGCGGGACTGATATATGATCAAAGAATGGGTCGACTGGGCTTGTATTCACTGGAATTTAGAAGAATGAGAGGGGACCTTATAGAAACATATAAAATTCTTAAAGGATTGGACAGGCTAGATGCTGGAAAAATGTTCCCGATGTTGGAGGTGTCCAGAACCAGGGGTCACAGTTTAAGAATAAGGGGTAGGTCATTTAAGACTGAGATGAGGAAAAACGTTTTCACCCAGAGAGTTGTGAATCTGTGGAACTCTCTGCCACAGAAGGCAGTGGAGGCCAAGAGAGAGTTAGATTTAGCTCTTAGGGCTAACGGAATCAAGGGATATGGGGAAAAAGCAGGAACTGATTTTGGATGATCAGCCATGATCATATTGAATGGCAGTGCTGGCTCAAAGGGCTGAATGGCCTACTCCTGCACCTATCATCTATGTTTCTAGTTAGCGCCGCTGTTCGACAACAACAGACCCAGAGGGTGTTAAAACCATCTGGCAGGGAAAGCTTAAACCAGCTATTTGCACATCTCTTCGTCTGCATTCGCCCAATGAGAAAGCGTGTGAAAGCTGTGACCCGACAAAGGGATGGCTCATAAAAATTATTACATTTGTTCAGGGAAGGAACCGCGAAACGGGGTTATGCTTTTGAAAGAGCTTGATGTTGATTGAGAGCGACTAAAATTATTCCTGATATCAGCCTACTCCAAATAAACAACAGAAAAACATACCACAACCACACAGAGAAATCGTAATGGTGGCAAAATATTTTAAAAGCCCATGTAAAACAAACTCCTGGATTCAATCCTGACCACGGGTCCTGTCTGAATGGAGTTTGCACGTTCCCCCGTGACCTGCAAGAGTTTTTGCCAGGTGCTCTGGTTTCCTCCCACACTCCAAAGACGTACTGGTTTGTAAGCTAATTGACTAGGTAAACATTGTAAATTGTCTCTAGTTTGTAGGGTAGCGCCAGTGTGCAGGGATAGCTGATGGGTGCGGACTCGGTGGGCCGAAGGATCTGTTTACACTCTGTGTGTCAAAATTAAACTAAACTAAAAACAAACTCAAAGTGTTTAGGATGCATCAAATAAGAGTTGGCATTTGCGTGAGATTTCCTCTCCTGGGTTGTTCATACACATGGGAACCGTACGCAGACTTTATCAACACATAAATGCTTCGTAAACCGCATCAAAGCCCCACGGTTCAGCACCAGCGATGATGGAAGTCATAAGGTCATAAGGAATGAGTAGAATTAGGCCATTCGGCACATCAAGTCTACCCCGCCATTCAATCATGGCTGATCTATCGCTCCCTCCTAACCCCATCTTCCTGCCATTTCCCCATAACCTCTGACACACGTACTAATCAAGAATCTATCTCTGCCTTAAAAATATCCACTAGCTTGGCCTCTACAGCCTTCTGTGACAAAGAATTCCACAGATTCACCAACCTCGGACTAACAAAATGTCTCCTAATCTCCTTCCTAAAAGAAAATCCTTTAATGACCTCTAGTTCTAGACTCTCCCACTAATGGAATCATCCTCTCCACATCTACTCTATCTGAGCCTTTTACTATTCTGTATGCTTCAAAGAGGTCCCCCCTCATTCTTCTAAACTCCAGCGAGAACAGGCGCAGTGCTGACAAACGCTCATCATGGGTGATTATCATAGGTAAATCAATGGCAAATATGGCACCCAAACGGGTTCTCAAATTAAAAAATTAATTACCTTAATAATATACCAGTCTCCTTTCTGAAGCGGCACACCAGCAGCAAACAAAACTTAATGCTACAGAAGCTGAAATTAGCCATACATCATGGAAACAGGCCCTTTGGCCCAACTTGCCCACACCGACCAACATGTCCCATTTCCACTAGTTTCACCTGCCTGCATTTGGCCCAAATCCCTCTCAAGCTGTCCCATCTATGCACCTGTATAAATGTGTCTTAAATGCTGTGATAACACCATCCTCAACTACCTCATCTGGCAGCGCCTTCCATACACCTACCGCTCTTTGTGTAAAAGAAAGTTCCCCTCGGGTTCCTATTAAATCGTTCCTCCCTCACCTTAAATCCTCTAGTTCGTGATTCCCCTCCTCTGAGTAAAAGAGTCAAATCCTACCCACCTACCTGTCCAAAATCTAAAAGAAAAATTATAAATACTCAAGTCAGTCAGCATGAAAGCATATTAACTGCATTTCTGTCAGCACTTACTGTCTCGGCTGCTAAGCATTTTAACTTATCTCCACTGATCCCTGTTAACAGTTTTAGAACTTGGATCAACTGGGAGAGAAGATCAACATTTGAAGATATTGACTATCCTAAATGAAGAATATCTTGCTGTCTTTCAAAGCGAAAGTGAATTGTGGATGTGGGAATGAGGAGAGCTTTAGCTATAGAGAGGGGTTGAGCAGGCTAGGACTCCATTCCTTGGAGTGCTGGAGAATGAGGCTGATCTTGCAGAGGTGTACAGTATCATGAGAGGAGGAAACCATCACAGGGAAATGGAGACCAGGGGGCCACAGTTTAAGAATAAGAGGCAAGCCATTTAGAACCGAGATGAGGAAAA
>JAXLNO010000711.1:0-7500 GCA_038087875.1 Malacoraja senta
GGACACACTGTGGTGGTACTGATGGAGGGACACACTGTGGTGGTACTGATGGAGGGACACACTGGTGGTACTGATGGAGGGACACACTGTGGTGGTACTGGTGGAGGGACACACTGTGGTGGTATTGATGGAGGGACACACTGTGGATGGTACTGATGGAGGACACACTGTGGTGGTACTGATGGAGGGACACACTGTGGTGGTACTGATGGAGGGACACACTGTGGTGGTACTGATGGAGGGACACACTGTGGTGGTATTGATGGAGGGACACACTGTGGATGGTACTGATGGAGGGACACACTGTGGTGGTACTGATGGAGGGACACACTGTGGTGGTACTGATGGAGGGACACACTGCGGTGGTACTGGTGGAGGGACACACTGTGGTGGTACTGGTGGAGGGACACACTGTGGTGGTACTGATGGAGGGACACACTGTGGAGGTACTGATGGAGGGACACACTGTGGATGGTACTGATGGAGTGACACACTGTGGTGGTACTGATGGAGGGACACACTGTGGTGGTACTGGTGGAGGGGACACACGGGGGGAGAGAGAGAGAGAGAGAGAGATTATGAGAATGCATTATTGGCCCCACAAAGCTGGTCAAATTGCAGCAAGTATTCCCTCATGGCTCTGTGATGCATTAAAGGCTTAAAAGCACCTTGCCAGCCAGCCAGCCAGCCAGCACAGGGAAAAGGCAAAAAAATGGATTTTGCTGCGTGCCTGGCTCAGAATCTATTTTAGGCCCAAGGCTGGCTGGAAAAATTGCAGAAAGCATTCCCTCATTCGGCCCATCTGTGCTAGCCCAGGAGGTGACCCTTCTGCCAATCAGGCATGTTCTCTGTACCCACTGTTCTGTCCCCCCCACACTGTTCTCTGTCCCCACACTAGCCCTCCCCAGCCACCAGCCTCAGTGTGTGATGATCATAATAGTCAAAGGTAACTACTCAAAACTCAGATTACACCCCACCAAAAATAGTTGCTTAAGTGTCCCCTTGGCCAATCAGGCCCTGTACTAGCCCAGGATGTGCCCTAAGGCTCATCAGGCCTTTACTAGCCCTCAGGCCTCAATGTGTGATGATCATAATAATCATAAGTCAAGTGTTTGATTTGATGAATTTATTTTTATTTCATTGCAAGACCCACCCACTTTAATACAACTTGGCTCCAGTTTCAGAGCAAAATTCTTTGTTTTCCACAGCAGCATCAGCAGCAGCAGGTGCCTGGTCCTATATCCTCCTTCATTGTTCACATCTGTAGAAAAGAAAAGAGGAAAAAAGTCAACATTTGTCTCTCTCTTGTATTTCCCCCGGTATGTACTCGTTCACAACACCGCAGTGTTTCCCACAAAACAGTGGCAAATACAGCAAAAATGCTCTCTCTCTCTCTCTGTCTCTGTCTCACTCTCTCTCTCTCTCTCTCTCTACCTGTCTCTCTGTCTCCCTGTCTCTCTCTCTCTCTCTACCTGTCTCTCTCTCTGTCTGTCTGTCTGTCTCTGTCTCTCTCCGTCTCTCTGTCTCCCTCTCTCTCTCCATCTCTCTCTGTCTGTCTCTGTGTCCCTCTATGTCTCTCTCACTCTCTGTCTCTCTCTCTATGTCTGTGTTTCTCTGTCTCTCGCTCTGTGTCGGTCTCTCTTTCACTCTCTCTCTCCCTATTTTTTTTTTTCTTTCTCTCTCTCTCTCTCTCTCTCTCTCTCTCTCTCTCTCTCTCTCTCTCTCTTTCTCTCTCTCTCTCTGTATCTATGTCTCTCTCTCTCTGTCTCTGTATTGAGTCTAGAAGTTGGGAGGTCATGTTGCAGTTGTACGAGACGTTGGTGAGGTTGTGTTTAGAGTATTGCGTTCAGTTCTGGGCACCGTGTTACAGGAAAGATGTCATTGAGTTTGGAAAGGGCGCGGAGAAGATTTACTAGGATGTTGCCGGGACTCGAGGGCCTGAGCTACAGGGAGAGGTTGGGGCAAGGCTGGGACTCTAATCCTTGGAGCGCAGGAGGATGAGGGGTGATCATATAGATGTGTACAAAATCACAAGAGGAATGGATCGTGTAGACACACAGAGTCTCTTGCCCAGAGTAGGGGAATCGAGGATCAGGGACATGGATTTAAGGTGAGAGAGGCGGGGGTGGGGAAATTTTAACAGGAACCTGAGGGGCAACTTTTCACACAGAGGGTGGTGGGTGTATGGAACGAGCTGCCGGAGGAGGCAGCTGAGGCTGGGACTATAACAACACTTGGACAGGTACATGGATAGGACAGGTTTGGAGGGATATGGGCCAATCGCGGGCAGCATGTGGAACTAGTATAGATGGGGCATGTCAGCCAGTGTGTCAAGTTGGGCCAAAGGGCCTGTTTCCACACTGTATCACTCTGTCTCTCTGTTTCTCTCTCGCTGTCCCTCTTTCTCTCTGCCTCTCTTTCTCTCTCTGTCTCTCTGTCTCTCTCTCTCTCTGCTAGAGGGGATTTGGGCGAACGTAGACCCGATTCACACAATACCAACTGCGGGCTGGCAGGGGGGGGGAATGGGCCGAAGGGCCTGTTTTGGCCGGTCTGGACTCCCCACATCCACACCGTTGTCACGCAAGGTCGGCTTCGTGAGTTTGGGGAGGGGTTTGGGGAAATGGTTTGGAAATAAGACAGAAATCGGCCTTAAGGGCTATATTAAGTGTGAATATAGTGTGAATTATAAAATGCGGGGATCGGCCTGCAAGTGCCTGTGCATGTTCCCCCTGCTGCATTAAAGGGCATGCATGCATCACTGGTTGCATTAAAGGGAATGCATGCATCACTGGCTGCATTAAAGGGAATGCATGCATCACTGGCTGCATTAAAGGGAATGCATGCATCACTGGCTGCATTAAAGGGAATGCATGCTTTACTGGCTGCAATAAAGGGAATGCATGCGTCACTGGCTGCATTAAAGGGAATGCATGCGTCACTGGCTGCATTAAAGGCGATGCATGCATCGCTGGCTGCATTGAAGGGAATGCATGCGTCACTGGCTGCATTAAAGAGAATGCATGCATCACTGGCTGCATTAAAGGGAATGCATACATCACTGGCTGCATTAAAGGGAATGCATGCATCACTGGCTGCATTAAATGGAATGCATGCATCACTGGCTGCATTAAAGGGAATGCATGCATCACTGGCTGCATTAAAGGCAATGCATGCATCACTGGCTGCATTAAAGGGAATGCATGCATCACTGGCTGCATTAAAGGGAATGCATGCATCACTGGCTGCATTAAAGGGAATGCATGCATCACTGGCTGCATTGCTGCCTCCCGCTGCATGACAGCACTTTTATCCTTACCTGCTCTTCACAGCTGGATTCCCGCACAACTTCCGGTCGGGTGGCGAACCTCTCGACCACAAAAGCGCTTCCGGGGAAAGGGGGGACGCTTAGACCGGCGCACTGGCGCTGGCAAAGTGGGACGGCGGGTCTCAGGCGTCCGGGTGGAGGGCGAAACGCCGTAATTTTGGTTCCGGGTTGTTTTGTTGTTGTTTTTTGTGGCATTGAGGGTGGAATGGAGAGAACAAAGGAGGGGGGATGAAGGGATGGAGAGAACAAAGGAGGGGGGGGTGAAGGGATGGAGAGAACAAAGGAGGGGGGATGAAGGGATGGAGAGAACAAAGGAGGGGGGATGAAGGGATGGAGAGAACAAAGGAGGGGGATGAAGGGATGGAGAGAACAAAGGAGGGGGGGATGAAGGGATGGAGAGAACAAAGGAGGGGGATGAAGGGATGGAGAGAAGAAAGGAGGGGGGGATGAAGGGATGGAGAGAACAAAGGAGGGGGATGGAGGGATGGAGAGAACAAAGGAGGGGGATGAAGGGATGGAGAGAACAAAGGAGGGGGGATGGATGGAGAGATCAAAGGAGGGGGGATGAAGGGATGGAGAGAACAAAGGAGGGGGTGATGGAGGGATGGAGAGAACAAAGGAGGGGGATGGAGGGATGGAGAGAACAAAGGAGGGGGATGAAGGGATGGAGAGAACAAAGGAGGGGGGGATGGATGGAGAGATCAAAGGAGGGGGGATGAAGGGATGGAGAGAACAAAGGAGGGGGGGATGAAGGGATGGAGAGAACAAAGGAGGGGGGATGGAGAGAGCAAAGGATGGGGGATGGAGGGATGGAGAGAACAAAGGAGGGGGGATGAAGGGATGGAGAGATCAAAGGAGGGGGGGATGGAGGGATGGAGAGAACAAAGGAGGGGGATGAAGGGATGGAGAGATCAAGGAGGGGGGATGGAGGGATGGAGAGAACAAAGGAGGGGGGATGACGGGATAGAGAGATCAAAGGAGGGGGGGATGGAGAGAACAAAGGAGGGGGGGATGTAGGGATGGAGAGAACAAAGGAGGGGGATGAAGGGATGGAGAGATCAAAGGAGGGGGGGATGGAGGGATGGAGAGAACAAAGGAGGGGGGATGAAGGGATGGAGAGAACAAAGGAGGGGGGATGGAGAGAACAAAGGAGGGGGGATGAAGGGATGGAGAGAACAAAGGAGGGGGGATGAAGGGATGGAGAGAACAAAGGAGGGGGGATGAAGGGATGGAGAGAACAAGGAGGGGGGATGAAGGGATGGAGAGAACAAAGGAGGGGGGGATGGAGAGAACAAAGGAGGGGGGGGATGAAGGGATGGAGAGAACAAAGGAGGGGGGATGAAGGGATGGAGAGAACAAAGGAGGGGGGGATGGAGAGAACAAAGGAGGGGGGGATGAAGGGATGGAGAGAACAAAGGAGGGGGGATGAAGGGATGGAGAGAACAAAGGAGGGGGGATGATGGATGGAGAGAACAAAGGAGGGGGGATGAAGGGATGGAGAGAACAAAGGAGGGGGGATGGAGAGAACAAAGGAGGGGGGATGAAGGGATGGAGAGAACAAAGGAGGGGGGGATGAAGGGATGGAGAGAACAAAGGAGGGGGGATGAAGGGATGAGAGAACAAAGGGGGGATGAAGGGATGGAGAGAACAAAGGAGGGGGATGAAGGGATGGAGAGAACAAAGGAGGGGGGATGAAGGGATGGAGAGATCAAAGGAGGGGGGGATGAAGGGATGGAGAGAACAAAGGAGGGGGGGATGAAGGGATGGAGAGATCAAAGGAGGGGGGGATGGAGAGAACAAAGGAGGGGGGATGGAGGGATGGAGAGAACAAAGGAGGGGGGATGAAGGGATGGAGAGAACAAAGGAGGGGGGATGAAGGGATGGAGAGAACAAAGGAGGGGGGATGGAGAGAACAAAGGAGGGGGGGATGAAGGGATGGAGAGAACAAAGGAGGGGGATGAAGGGATGGAGAGAACAAAGGAGGGGGGATGAAGGGATGGAGAGAACAAAGGAGGGGGGATGAAGGGATGGAGAGAACAAAGGAGGGGGGATGGAGAGAACAAAGGAGGGGGGATGAAGGGATGGAGAGAACAAAGGGAGGGGGGATGGAGGGATGGAGAGAACAAAGGAGGGGGATGAAGGGATGGAGAGAACAAAGGAGGGGGGGATGAAGGGATGGAGAGAGGAAAGGGGGAGAGAGAGCGAGAGAGAGATGGAGAGATTGATTGATTGATTGATTGATTATGAGAATGCATTATTGGCCCACAAAGCTGGTCAAATTACAGCAAGTATTCCCTCATGGCTCTGTGATGCATTAAAGGCTTAAAAGCACCTTGCCAGTCAGCCAGCCAGCCAGCACAGGGAAAAGGCCAAAAAATGGATTTTGCTGCGTGCCTGGCTCAGAATCTATTTTAGGCCCAATGCTGGCTGGAAAAATTGCAGAAAGCATTCCCTCATTCGGCCCATCTGTGCTAGCCCAGGAGGTGACCCTTCTGCCAATCAGGCATGTTCTCTGTACCCACTGTTCTGTCCCCCCACACTGTTCTCTGTCCCCACACTAGCCCTCCCCAGCCACCACCCTCAGTGTGTGATGATCATAATAGTCAAAGGTGAACTACTCAAAACTCAGATTACACCCCACCAAAAATAGTTGCTTAAGTGTCCCTTTGGCCAATCAGGCCCTGTACTAGCCCAGGATGTGCCGCTACGGCTCATCAGGCCTTTACTAGCCCTCAGCCCTCAATGTGTGATGATCATAAGAGTCAAGTGTTTGGTTTGATGAATTATTTTTATTCATTGCAAGACCCACCCACTTTAATACAACTTGGCTCCAGTTTCAGAGCAAAATTCTTTGTTTTCCACAGCAGCATCAGCAGCAGCAGGTGCCTGGTCCTATATCCTCCTTCATTGTTCACATCTGTAGAAAAGAAAAGAGGAAAAAGTCAACATTTGTCTCTCTCTTGTATTTCCCCCGGTATGTACTCGTTCACAACACCGCAATGTTTCCCACAAAACAGTGGGAAAAACAGCAAAAATGCTCTCTCTCTCTCTCTCTCTATCTCTCCCTGTCTCTCTCTCTCTCTCTACCTATCTCTCTCTCTGTCTTTCTGTCTGTCTCTCTCTGTCTCTCTCTCTGACACTCACTCTGTCTCTCTCCGTCTCTCTGTCACCCTCTCTCTCTCTCTCTCTGTCTGTCTCTGTCCCTCTATGTCTTTCTCTCTCTCTGTCTCTCTCTATGTCTCTGTGTTTCTCTGTCTCTCTCTCTGTGTCGGTCTCTCTTTCACTCTCTCTCTCCCTCTTTCTCTCTCTCTCTCTCTTTCTCTCTCTCTCTCTCTCTCTCTCTCTCTCTCTCTCTCTCTCTCTCTCCTCTCTCTGTGTCGGTCTCTCTCTCTCTCTCTCTCTCTCTCTCTCTCTCTCTCTCTCCCCTCTCTCTCTCTCTTTCTCTCTCTCTCTCGCTCTCGCTCGCTCTCTCTCTCTCTCTTCTCTCTCTCTCCTTATCTCTCTCTCTCTTTCTCTCTCTCTCTCTCTCTTCTCTCTCTCTCTCTCTCTCTCTCTCTCTCTGTATCTATGTCTCTCTGTCTCTGTCTCTGTCTCTGTCCCTGTCTCTCTCTCTCTCTCTGTATTGTGTCTAGAAGTTGGGAGGTCACGTTGCAGTTGTACGAGACGTTGGTGAGGTTGCGTTTAGAGTATTGCGTTCAGTTCTGAGCACTGTGTTACAGGAAAGATGTCATTGAGTTTGGAAAGGGCGCGGAGGAGATTTACAAGGATGTTGCCGGGACTCGAGGGGCCTGAGCTACAGGGAGAGGTTGGGGCAGGGCTGGGACTCTATTCCTTGGAGCGCAGGAGGATGAGGGGTGATCATATAGATGTGTACAAAATCACAAGAGGAATGGATCGTGGTAGACACACAGAGTCTCTTGCCCAGAATAGGGAATCGAGGATCAGAGGACATGGATTTAAGGTGTGAGAGGCGGGGGTGGGGAAATTTGAATAGGAACCTGAGGGGCAACTTTTCCACACAGAGGGTGGTGGGTGTATGGAACGAGCTGCCGGAGGAGGCAGCTGAGGCTGGGACTATAACAACACTTGGACAGGTACATGGATAGGACAGGTTTGGAGGGATATGGGCCAATCGCGGGCAGCATGTGGGACTAGTGTAGATGGGGCATGTAGGC